>JAGDQP010000255.1:0-30475 GCA_022664845.1 Lepisma saccharinum
CATTGTTCCAACTTGAGGGTATTTCTCTCTTCCTCAGACACATCGAGAATAATTGAGCAAGTTCCTCTTTCATTTTTTTTCACCGCCCCATTTAAACATCTCTGCTGTGAGTCCATCTTCTCCTGGTGATTTTCCGTTCTTCATCCCTCGAAGTACTTTACCCACTTCTTCTTTCATTACGTCTGGGACTTCTACATCATTTTCTTCTAAGTCTTTATTTCCTAGCTCTTCCTCGGAGTAGTACAATTCTGTGTAGAAATTTTCAAATATGTTTATAATTTCTTCCTTATTTCGTGTTACGGTCCCGTCTGGTCTCTTAACTGCAATTATTTGCTTTTTCCCTATCATGAGCTGCTGTTTGGCTTTCTTCAGGCTCTTGTTTTCCTCGATTGTATTTTTAACAAGATTTTCGTTATATCTTCGTACATCCTCTCTTATTTTCTTTCTTACGGTTTTATTTAGTTCTATGTACTCAATCCTCTTTATGCAATTTCTTTCATTTCCCTTCTTTTCTTCATCAAGAGTTTAGCTTCTTCTGAGATTTTGCTCTCTTTTTTCTTTCTGGTACCTGCTATCTCCTTGGCTGTTTCTCTTATTATCTCAGTCAGTATTTTATTTCTGCTATCGATGTCTTCTTCATCCTCTAACTCTTCCAAGGCGCTGAATCTGTTGCTTAGTTCTATCTCGAATGTCTGTCTGTGTTTTCCAAGATTTTCCAGATCTAAAACTGACGGTTTTCCTCTGATAAGCTTCTTTCTCTCTAGTCTAGTATTTAGTTTCAGCTTACATCTCACCATCCTATGATCACTCGAGATTTTGAAACTGTTCAGAACAGACACGTCTTGCAGAATTGCCCTGTTATTTGAAAGAACGTAGTCTATTTCGTTTTTGGTTCCATTTGGGCCTTTCCATGTTCACTTCCTCTGGGGCGGTTTCTTGAAAAATGTATTGGAAATCAACAGTCTGTTGGCTTCTGAGAATTTCACTAATTTCTCTCCTCTCTTGTTTCTTTTGCCAAATCCAAAGTTTCCCACTTTCGTGTCACTGCTCTGCTTGGTTCCTACTTTCGCATTGAAGTCTCCCATTACAATTTTGTAATGCGATTTGCTACTATCCAAAATCTTCTGGATCTCCTCGTATAGGTCTTTGACTTCCTCCTCCGGGTGTGAGGTTGTTGGAGCATACACTTGTATAATTTCCATACTGTATCTGTTGTTTATCTTTATTACTACCCGTGCGATTCTATCTGAAATTCCTTCAATTTCTGTGATCCGTGACTTTAGGTCTTTATTAATTATAAAGCCAACGCCTGTCGCTTTTCCAGTTTCTGTTCCTTTGAAGCAGAACGTGTGCCCTGACGGTAGTTCCAACTGTTCTTCATTCTTCCTCCACACTTCGGATAGTCCTATGATGTCCCACTTAATCCTCTTAAGTTCATTCTGCAGTTCTTCTAATTTGTCCTCTCCTGCAAGTGACTGACAGTTGAGGGTCGCGACGTATAGGACCGTTCGAGTTGCCACGTCGGTGTCCTGGCAGTTTACAGTCCAAACCCGGGCATTTTGACCCTCTAACTTCCTGCAGGACTGACCGCTGCCGTTGCCATCTGCATTCCGTCCTCCGGGCAATGAGGTCCTCCGAGGCTGTTTCCTTAGGGAAATTTGAAAATATGAACATATTTGAAATGTGTGTAGACCATATATATATATATATATATATAGAGAGAGAGAGAGAGAGAGGTCGTTACTCGTCAAGTTGCCGTAGCTCAGTTGGTAGAGCGTTGGCCAGGGTCCTGTGTTCAATACGATCATGATTGAAATTTCTCCAGGTTTTTACCTGTCACACCAGGGAAATGTTGAGATAGTATCTTCAACTTAGAACCTAGCCGACTCGTTCCTGCAGCCTTTCCCCTACACTATTCCCAACCTGAGCGATGTCACCAAATATTACCCATAGTCCACTTTAATATTGAAGGTGAACAAAAACATTGATAAACACATGGAAATTAAAATGGGAAATGAATGTATCTGGCATTCACGTAAGGTACCAAGTTGCCATTTGCGTAGAGCTGCATAAAACTAGAAAATTGTCCATCAAGAAATCGACCCCGGGCCTCTCGAATGTAACGGATACGTTGTTCAACTGAGCCACACTCGTATTCATATAAGGACCAATATCATAAAGAAGAGCACATGCATGGAGAAGTCGGACGAGCCTTAGACTAGTAGCCAAATGTAATAGCGAAAATGTAGCGATTGTTGCCAGGTATATGAAAGATTGTCCAGTGAAAGGTTCTTTGCTTAACGTAATAACAACGAGAAATTTAATGCCGAATCTTTTACAGAAAATACAGTAAAATTACTTGATGCCAAGGCAATGTTATGATGGTGCTACTATTATAAGTTGTGTAAAATAGTGTGTAGCTCCACAGGTACCTGTACAAAAAGGGGGGAAGTGGTGTAGTGTAGTACAATTACTACAAGTTTCATTCATTGTTGTGTGACTATTACGTACAGAGTTGCATTCATTTGATCACAGTCCTAAAAAAAATTCAAATCGTCCCGAAAAGGAATAGAGAGTAATATTGAAGGAGTGTAGAACTATTGCATTGCTCAGGGATACTGCCAGATCCCCCCAAATGAGAGGGTGTCACCCCCAAATTGTCGGGCACTCTCCAACCTAATTTTTTTTGCTAAATTGTACTTACACACCCCTAACTTTGGCTCTACACCCCCAAAATGAAAATCCTGGCAGAATCCCTGGATTGCTATAAGAAGAGTTTTAAAATAAGTTAGAAAACTTCTTTAAATTCAAAAAATATGAATTTCATATTTGTTGTACAGGTTTAAAGGTGCTCAAATACTTTTATCAGTGATTCTGCCAGACCCCTCTGTAGGGGGATCACTCCCCAAATTCTCAAATTCAGCGCTAATTTTATTTTATTTATTTATTTATTATTATTATTTTTACGGTAAAAAATCGATACAAACCGTGCAAAACTCCAGTTACATCCTCCCAATTTCGACTTTACACCCCCCCAAATTGAAAATTCTGGCGAAATCGATTATTTTCATGCATTTATTTTCGTTATTTAAAAACAATTTGTGTGTTTGTATTCCGAAACAATCAAGAGTTTAGATAATAGTGCAGCTAAATAAATTATTTCATCTTCTCTCCCTTCCTTTCGCATTTGTTAGATTGAAAACCAAATACCATTTTATGAATTCGTTTGAACATACGAATGTTCTAAAGATCTCTTGGGGGAAATAATAGAGGAAGAGCCACCCAGCATGTTTCTTGTTGCGTGTGATAACATATGAGATGCGCTTTAGCTGCGTTTGTTCCGCTGCCTGCTACCTTCCACTGACTGAGGCTGAGCTTACACTAGGGGAGAAAACATCTCCAGCAGCTAAGCATTCCCGCCTCCTCCAACAGAGTCTTCTGTTTTCACCCCTCCCCCTCCCACCTTCCCCCCTCCCTTTAGCAGCTTTCATTCCACAAGCAAGTCCCACCCCTTTCTCAGCAGGTCGACCCGCCCAGAAATGAGGCGCGCGGGACAGCGGGGAACGGAGTGTGGCACAATGAATTCGTTGGCTGAACGAAATCGACAGCTATGATTGGTTGATTTGCGCCGCGTGCCTCTCGGGCGGGCCCTGTCGATGACAAAAGTTGAACTACCGTGATTCCATCGTATTAAAATACAAACAGAAATTCCTTGATCAAGACAGACCAACAAACACCCATCCGTCAACGAGTTTTAGGGGACCCACCACGTCGGTGGTTCTTATTATTCGCGTCGTGGCTTCCTTTTTTTTTGTTTTTGTTGGGGATTTTTCCTGGCGTTTTTTTTTTCCTTCTTTCATGAACTGAAAATTTTTCCATCAGACATTCTTTCAAAGTGTCAACAGTTTTTTATTTAGTTTGTTGTGCGGTGGCCGCCCTTGGCGGTATATCTTCAAGATTCTTTCCATAAGACCTGGCGGTGCTATGCTGAATAACATCGGAGGCGGTGGCAGCATAGGTAAGTACCAGAAGGGACACTAGCACTAATACTAGTACCACCAGCACCGCCGCTACCACTTGTTGTTGTTGTAGTACTACTAGTAGTGGTGATGGTAGAGTGGAGTGGTTTCTTCATCAAGCTTGCAAATTCCCACTAATTGTTTGGTTTAGGGCGTTCATTAAAACGTTTCACTTTGATAGGCGAGCAAAGATTAGATTTAGAAGCGCGGATTAAACCCATTTTGAAAGCGGCCTATTCGAGACGGCTTCGCTAAATGCAATCAATTTAGACGAGAAACATAAAATCAGAACAGAGCAATCAGCGCTTACGATCCAAATTAAAGAAAATGTTGGGGGCTGGCTGTAAGGGAACAAGCTTAGAGAGTTTCTCGAGACACTCACATCAGAAGGAAAACGTGTTTAGTGTTCAGGATGGAGTAGTTGCTAAAGGGGGAGTGTGTGTAGTGTGTGTGTGTGTGTTTATACGTGTGAGGGGGTGTAGGGAGTCTATGTGTGCGTACAATAAGAACACAATATAACAGTTGTGGCGAGAACGTATGAAGTAAAAACAACACTTTTCCGCGTTGTGTGACATTCTCAACGTAAAAGAAATACACATTTTATACTCGTGCGATATCGTATCAAAAAAAATAATAATAAATACTCATATTACAGCTGTGTGTGTGTGTGATATCACATCGAGAAAAATAATACTAATTTTGACAGTTGTGTAATGTTATCAGAAACGTAATCCGTATTTTGTATTTGTGTGAGATTGTATGGAGATAAATAATCCGCATTTTATAGTTGTGTGAGACTGTATATCAACAAAACATACACCGTTTTATGATAGTGAGATATCATATCGCGAAAAACAATACATATTTTATAGCTGTGTGATGTTTTATTCAGAAAAAATAATCCGTATTTTGTAGCTGTGTGAGATTGTATGGAGATAACTAGTACGTTTTTTTATAGCTCTGTGATTGTATCAAGAAAAAAAAATACGATTTTATACTAGAGCGATTGAGAAAACAATACGACTACGCATTTTATAGCTGAGTGATATATCGCTAAACAAAGTACGTGAATTGTACTTCTAAGTGACTGTATCGAGCAAATTAATACGCATTTTATAGTTTGTGCGATGTTCTTATCGGGAAAAATAAATACACAGTTTATAGTTTGTGCGTAATTATATTTGAAAACAACGTGAAATATAAATACAATTCTAACTTTACCTTATTCTCCATGTGGTGTCAAATAATAAGAGGTGTCAAATTGCTAACTCGAGTTTAATCGTCAACTTTGATAACTTTTAATTGGGAAAGAAATCAATTATTAAGCTCATTACCGATCAGAACATTCAATTCTAATTCGCAATCACAGTGTATGCTTATGATAGGTGCCTTGTGACAAAGAATTACGCTGCTGATGGCTGTTATTTTCTATTATAAAGAAATTGATTATTAATATTACAACAAATAGGGAAAATCAACATTCAGTGTCCTGTGAGCTGTCATGCGTCCGTATTTTCTCAAAAGAAAAAGTGTATATTAAAGGACGTAATGCAATAATAGATAGCTACTAATTAGAACATTTTAGGACAAAAAAGAATGGTGGAAAAATAACAACAATAATGTTTACTTTAATAGAGAAAAGTTACATCTATCTATCTATCGTAATAAGTTGAATGACTTACTGTGATTTCTGACTCTCAACGACTATTTTTTTTCCATTACCTAAAGTTAGGTATGAAGGTTTAGTGATTCTGTACTCTTTTTTTCTACATGTTTTAGTGTGTATGTGTATGTGTGCGCTTGTATGTGTGTGTGTGCATGCAACTGTAGCCCTCGACTATAACATTTGATGGCTACATCTAAATCGTGGCTGATGGTACCGAAGGAGGCGGGATTTCCAACGTGAAAACGGCACACTTTATTCGTCAGTGGCTTCTGACTGCCCTGGAGCCTTCCTCGCAATAGAGGCAAGCGCGCGTCAAATAACCCGCAGCGATATTTGTTCTCGAGTCTTTCGAAAGATGTGCTGCAGCTCACAAGTGTCGTTTATCTACTCGGACTATAGTTTGCATCCAGGTAAATAAATTTAAAATCAAAATTTATATTTTTATCTTAGTTTCTCTATTATTAATGGAACCATTAATTCTTTGTGTGTGTGCTTAAAATTATTGTTAATAAAAATTTAATATATGTATTTAATTGCATCATGATACATGATAGGCATAACACAAATTATATTTCAATTTTAATCATACTTTTCTTTGTAATTAAACTAAACAAATTTTTCTAATTAATTATTTCTAAATTTTTGTGGAAACACATTTAGTTACCATTAAATTTCCCAAGCATGATAAATTTATTTCAAGAATTAATTTACTCTTTTACAAAATTATTAATATAACATATTCTAAAAAAATGTTACATTTGAATTTAATATTACTTTTTTATATCAGCGCTCCAACGTTGATTTTAAAAATAAAAAAACTTTAAATTTTCCTGATTAATTCGGTTGTCCTGAGAGAATCACTTAGCGACATCTGTAGTTCGTTTATAAAGCTATATATTATCATGTACAATTAATAATAAAGCATACAATGTAATTACAAACTGACATACAATGTCAAAATAGACAAGACAAACATGTTCACATATAATTAAACCTAATTACTATGTTTCAATCAGACAAAATTATTTGGTAATTAGTTACTTGATTAGATCTCAATTAATCATAATTAAATGATCAATATAATATTGTCTGAAAATTTAATTATTATTTTTTTTTTAAAATTAGTTATCTTTTGTGAATTGTTATTTTCAATTTTATTTTCGGTGAGCTGTCTGAGGTGATTGAAAATTTTTCAGTTTTTTTTTAAGTAAAAGTCTTCCAGTTTAATTTATTTTTTCTGAAAAACATAATTTTGTCTCTTTGTCAAAATTCGTAAGATCTTTTTATTTATTTCATAGTTTCAGCAGCAAATTTATAGCAAATTAATTAGAAATTAAATGTAATGGATATACAGATAGCGCTACTATACGTCCTATCTTTAAAGCCCAAATATTTTTTGGTGATTGCTCATATAATTTCAAAACGAGTTGAACATTAAATTTATTACGGAGGAAAATGTGTTACAATTTCCAGAATGTGTTTAAAAAATTAGCACAATATTATTATAGTCTACGATTTACACAACAATTGTATTTCTTTGTTATAACGAAGTTTGTTATTTATTTGTTGAGGTTATTCTATTGCTATCAGTGATCGACTTTTAATGGATAGTAGTAAAATTTATCGGAGCTACTAAAAACGGCGGAATCCAATGTTTTATATCTAAAAATTATGTAGAAACAAATAAAGCATGGAGTTAAACATTATTAGTAAAAAAAAATGCCACTTAAAAATATTAAAATTGGTTTGTGTGATGGATTTTTATTTATTTAAAAAAGTAATTTTAAAAAAATCTCTAAAATTATTTAACATTGCCTGTAATTTAAAATGATCAAGCCAGACAGAAGTAAATATTTAATAACTAAAATCATTTGATTGGTTGGTTTCTTGCATATTTATTTCCCCGTAGCGAAATAGTTTTCAAGACCAATAGTTGAAAATGGTTTCCAAAACGAGTTTGTTTCATGTATGCTTGTCAGCTGTGTATCAATCTATTAACCTCTCAATCTCAAGTCAACATCTTACGATATCAATTTTTCTCGTCCTTGTTTATAATAGTATATTGATCATGTGTACCAGTTTGTTAACAAATGTTATTAGATAATGGGATTAGAAATACTTTGTGGATAATCCGTGGGTAATTTAATTTACGGAAAACGTATCAATATTGTTTTCATTAGAGCTGCTAGGTCACCCGATCGTTATACCCAACGAAATTCTTGCCTATTTCTTTTAAAAATTAACTAATTGTGACCAGGCAAAAATAATCAGCATGCTATGTGGCATTGTATCAATATCTTAAAGGCAGGTCTATTCGATAATCAGAACTTTTATTAGTTGGGAATTCAAAATTTCTTACTTGGAGATTGCTAAAAAAAAAAAAAAAAATTGCTACAAAAGACGCATAGACAGGTATCAATATTTGTCTTCGTCCGTAACATCTAAGCACGAGAAATATTCACAGAAACAACCAGTGTGTGGTAATTTCTGGAAATATTTTAAGAAATAAAAATAAATTGTTGTCTATTGTATATGAATTAGAAGATTCTCTGTTTATTGGAAAACTTAACACGCTAGTATTGCAAAATATTAATAATAAAATTCGAAATTTAGAGTCCCATCTAGTAGTCGGAAATATTACTACAAAGTAAAATTTAGATTGCCGCTTCATATGGTAAATATAGCTAGATCCAAGTTCGTTAAGCCGCGCCTCATCACACACGGCATGTAATTTGGCCTATTTATTTCGGTGCATATTACCTTATGAAATTGTACATGCAATTTGTAGGAGATGCACCTCAACTTACAAGATGTTATTGTTTTCCCGGGCAGCAACTTTTCGCTATAGAACGCTTAGTACAGGAAGTTTTACCCATAGCACAATCCGGTCTCAATTTTACGTGTGGTAAAATTATTCAGCTTAATGAACGGCAAGCCATTATATCCTATAAAAACCCGCTCTTTATCTAGCCTAAGAGATAGAGATTGCAACTAATTTAACAAAATTAATACCAAAATAATAAATTGTTTTCGTATGTACAAATTAATAAACGAAATTTACATTTATTACACTAAAAAAAAAACACTTTCTCAAAATTAAAAAAAAAGTTCTTATCTGTGCACCTAGAAACAATTTTCTTAGGAATGAGATATCAGCTTTCTCATTTAATTTAAAATAAGAGCATGCCGGTTTGTAAATAAGATTACTGATCCCATTTCCTATAACCGACATACTCTCATTTTAAATTAAATGAGAATGTTGATATCTCATTTCAAAGAAAATTATTTCTCAGTGAACAGATAAGAACATTTATCTCAGTTTTAAGAAACAGCCCGTAATTGAAGTAAGTTATTTACTCATTCTTTACAAGACCACTGAATCCAATCCAATGAATATAAAGATATATCCCAAGTACTGTATCTGATAGACGTGAATGGCGTACCAGATCTATAAATATCTGTGGAAAAGAGCTGAATAAATAACCAAATAAATTAGTATATTATAGCTATAACGGATCATATATCTAAACAAATAAATAGACCTATCTTTAACGCATTGATCTAGTTCTTTTTAAAATCTAGATTGGAGTACATATACATTAATATCTGCTTCTTGAGCAACATTATTGTAGTATATTTGAGATCGTGAAAATAGCGAGAATTTTGCGCGCATATTATCTGAAAATGGTGCCCCGCTAAACAAGACTGATTTTGTTCTTTTCCTTATAATCAAGAGGTCCTGGTTTAGATTTCCCAGTGGAGGATACTCTTAACGTAAAGTATAGTTCGAAATCCACTTTAATACTGAAGGTTCCAATTCTTCGGACGTAATCTCCATTCGATGTGAGGCATTGCCGCAAGCGGGACCTCCTTGTCCCGGGGCTTTTGCGTCATAGCTCTATCACCGGGCAGAATACCTTTCATGAATCACTGTTAACCTGGAATGAAATACTGATTTTATTTTCATAGAGAGATCGAGAGTTTGAATTTACTATCAACATGTATACTGAATCTAAATAACACATTCTCGAGCTTCCAATTTTATTTTCTACACTGTAAAAAGTAATATGTTTTTCTACTTTTTTTTTGTATGAACCTTTGCTGAAATTGCCTCATTTTCGTATTCGATAAGTGATTAAGTGATGTCTACAAGTGTGGGGAGGTTATTTTGATCTTTTTTTTACACACTTAATTTTTTAGTTATTTTCTAAAGACTTCTTGTATATCGTTTTGTTCACAACACGTCATGACAGGAAACGAATTTTATACACATATGCTGAGTAGGCAGTTACATACGACGCCAAATTTTCAGGTACACCATATATTTTTTTTTTAAGTCTCCGTTTTCAGTTGAAGTGGATTGAATTTATTTTATACCCTTTAGATAACTTTGATTTAGATCGTGTTGGAGATTGAGTGTAAATTATTTCTCAGTTATTTATAGCTATGTTGAAGTAATGTGAGAATTTTGAATTGTGGAAACTCTTCCAATAATGGATTAAGGAGACTTCTTTTTTATTCCAACAATTTGAATGTTGTGAAGTTGTAATTGATTGATCAGATACCTTACACTTATAAATGTTTTGATTATAGCATGTAAAAGGAGCCATCATTGTTGATTGGCCCTCACGGAAAAATCTATTGGACGATAGGGAAATAGGATGTGAGAACTTCTGGGAAGATAGCTTGGACGTTGTTTCATCTTTGCTGAAGGAATGGTTTATCCGTATGTTTTCGTGGTACGAGTGTGGTGCAAACTCGTGAAAAATGGAGGTTGATTATATCAGAGATAATTACTTGGATTTTTACAGTGTATAAATACTTGAATTTTCATTCAGTGTCCCACGTCGATTTGCCATCCCGATGTCTGACGGACGCTGTGTTATTACTTTCAGAGTACGACGTATTGGTGTCCTGCCGTGAATCACATCTTTTTGCGCACACTCATTCTGACCTCGGAAACTACAGTTCTATAGACGGCCTGGTGCAGCTGTGGCACACACTTCACCTAACCGAAAATAAATTTCGGAACTTCGATCACTTGTTTTGGACACAAACCAGGTGGTTAAATGTTTGATCCTTTGTCTACGAGTTTGCTCACAGATGCAATACACCTGTCGCGATCACACGTGTGTCCGATCAGTGACATTTCTTGAGCAAACATAGTAAAAATGGTTTCTTAAAATAGAAAAAAAAAGTTCTTATCTGTACACCGAGAAACCATTTTCTTAGAAATGAGATATCAGCATTCTGATTTAATTGAAAATGAGAACATGCCGGTTTGGAAAGAAGATTACAGATTAAGCTGGGATGTTCTCATTTTAAATTAAATTAGAAAGTTGATATCTCATTTCTATAAGAAAATATTATCTTGGTGCACAGATAAGAACTTCTTTCTCAATTTTTAAGAAAACCCTTTTCATTGATCTTGTACTTATCAACTAATCCTTTCGATAGATACTGCCATGAGTGTTCATTAATAATGAAAATGGCTAAATAGGTCTACTTTGAGAGAGATTTTATCATACTTTATGATAAAGTGTTTTCAACGTAGATAAAGCTTATTTGTAGTGCAACTGCACCAACAAGAATACAGATGATAAAGTCATAAGATTAAGAATTTACAGTCCACCAATGCAAAATAAGAATACTTCACGTGCACCAGAATCAATTTGTTAAACAATTTCCAATTGGTTGGCATTTCTTCTTTATAATCCGCTTTTATTTCTAATTTCTGAGACTTGTTAATTCTGATATTTTCGGGAACTGAAAACTTTCAGATTTTCATTAAAATAATGTTACTGAGAATTTCCCTGGAGCCTGACTTTTTCCCCCACGAAAATGGCTGATATTTTTATGTGAAAAACAAAATTACTTTAAGTGTTATTAATGAGTACAATGAAGTAAACTCCGAAGCCTCCTGTGGAGACTTTTTTGAAACTATGAGAGAAAGAATAGTAATAATTGCATTTTCACTCTTTGATAAATACAAAACAGATTTTGTAAAACATAAGCAAATGGACAAAATAACAATCACAAAGAAGGTGTTAAAAAAATTCAGCCATTTTTTTCTGGAAGTTAAAATTATTCATTGATTTTCTTGGAAGTTAAAATTTTCAGACATTTTCCTGGAAGTTTAAATTTTTCAGCCATTTTCCTGGGAGAGAGAAGCCATGCAATTGGTTCCATGGATATACTATAACACAATCAGGAGCCTTCAAGAATATTCAAATAAAGATACGGAGAAATGTCTTCACTTTTCAGATTCACATTAATAGTCATTTGCAGACATTTTTTTTTGTTTTGCTTTTAATAGAATTCTTGGAATCCGAAAGCATTCTCAGTTTCGTCAGTAACGATTCTGAAAATTGTCAATATAACCAATTTCCTAGTTTGTCTTTTTCCCAGGAAAATGGGTAAAAATTTTTAACTTCAAGATGGCTGATTTTTTTAGGTAAATGGATAAAAATTAACTTCAGAACAACGAATGAAAAAAAATAACATTCCGGTTAATGGTTGAAAACAAAATATTCCAGGATAATGGCTGAAAAATATGTAACAGTGTAGAGCTCAAGAAGGAAGAAAAGAGACGGAATTTTCGGAGGAAAATTGGTCGGCAGGCTCTTAATTTCTGTACTCTATACCGATCAGTTCTGGTCCACTCATCACTTGCAGCATATAGCAAGATAAGTGACCGATTTGCTATGTTCTTTATGGCTCATTTGGTAAGATCAGTTTATTACTGAGACGACGCGGGCTCTATAGTCCCTCCCGCTAAACTTTTTTTTAGTCTTCTTTGCCAGGCTATCAAGATTGCTTGCAGATAGATTTGTCTGGAAAAGTTCACACAGAAGTGTTCGTATAGTGATCTTAAGTTAAACAGCATTTGAACTTACCAAAAATCCACTAATATAGGTGTGTAAAATGAATCTCTCCACATTGAGGAAAAGTACTTTTTTTCATTGTACAGTACGTTATTATATTTGCCTTCGAAGAAATGACAAAGAAGTGCTTATGTTAATCTAATCTGGAACAATGATTTCGTTTGCCGCATTGCAATCAAAGGGCGCGAGATTCGAATCCAAGTGGGTGCACATATTGATCGAAGTGGCTCGGAATTAACTCCCAAAGTGTAAGGTACTTCGGTAGCGTAACCGATGGAAGATAATGACACAGCACCATTTTGTCCAGGAAACTTGTAACCATAGACTTGCCACTGGGCAGAATACCATCCGTTACAGTGTTTCCGCTAGACCCGTCTGGGAGGGTTTCGCCTCCCAAATCCTCGAAAACACACCCTGAACTTTAAATTTTTTGCGGTCAAAAATCGATAGAAATCGGTAGAGCACTGGCTTAATCGAAAGATCCTGAAACTGATTGAGGTTTTTTTATTTCAGGATTTTCCTCTGTTACACGAGACAAATGTATGGATAATACTTTCATAGTAGGCCATGGCAGATCTCCTTCCAACTTATTTTCCCCTGCATTATACCAACCTGAGCCCTAAATAAATTTCAAATTCAAATTAAACGTACTGAGGGTACGATCGCGGAATTTGAAGAGATTCAGGTTCTTGTTCCGTTATCGCCCATCCTGTAGCTTTTCCAGGCTTTATCTCAGTTTTACTTGGAGAATACCAGCATAATACCCATCCCACACTTGTCACAAAATGTGCTCGCCGAGGGACGTTTTCTCTCAGACATGTAACGTCTGATCGTCTAGCCCCAGGTTTCTGAACGTGGGGGTCGCGACTCACAAGTGGGTCGCGGATTGTGAGCAAGGGGGTCGCGAGATTGTGTATGTGTGTGTGTGTATTAAATAGCTTCCTGAAGGCTTCAACACATACAAAGTGAAACGAAACCCCTTATTATTAACAAGAAAAGCACCTTTGAGAGTCGCCGGCCAGAACACAGTAAAAGGGGGACGCGGAATGAAAAAAGTTGAGAAATACTGATCTAGCCCATAGAAAATAAATTATATAAATTAAATTTAAAAAATAACCACTAATCATCGATCTGCATGGAATTGAGTTATTTCCTGAGTTGTTGTTTGCTTACAGTAGATAACTAGCTAATACATTTACAAATTTAAAGTGATTATTTTCGGATAAACAACTTACACGAGTTTATAGTTATGTGTGTGTGTGAGAGAGAATATGGAACAAACACTACGTCACGCGGAAAAGTAGCGTAACTCCTCTTCAGTATATTTAAAATGTAATGGAGACTTTACGATATCCCTCTCTATTGAGAATAGATCAATTTATAACTCATAGATGTCACTTTTTTCAATATAACAGATTGGAACTTTTGTATCTCAACTGTATGAACTGAAAGAAGCCAAAATTTGAATTTTGTCACTTTTGTATGTAATAATTAGGGCCCGGATTTTTTGGATTTGATAAACATTATTTTAAACTTTATAAAAAGTTGGTTTAACACATTTCCATTTTAAGATTTTATTTTTTCTACCATACATCTATTAAACTAATAAATATATGCATTAAAATTAAATGCTTAACATAGCCTAACATATTTTTTCTTGATATGAGAACAATTTACTGAACATAAAGGAAAGAAGAAAAAAATAAATCAATATTCAAACTTTCTATTCGCTCCATATTGAATTACCGGTAACGATTAGCATCCAAAAAAATATTGGAGTAGCATTCACAAATAACCTCTTCTCTACACTAAAAATGAACTTCTGCGCCGTAGTAGCTCAGTGGTAGAGCGTTGGCGTAGCATTCGGGAGGTCGTAGGTTCGATCCCAGCAGCCAACTATTCTGATTGAGGTTTAACCAGTTTTTTTTCTCAGCTACACCAGGCAAATGCCGGTATGGCACCTTCAAGATAGGGCCGACACGATTTCGAATACGTTCCCCTCCCCCATCCTGGCCTGAGCCTTAGATGCCGTAAATAAAAATTAAATTAAAAATGAACTGCACTACTTTTTTTTTGCATAAAATCTTAAACGGTAGTCTGTTAGATCCCATCATCCCAGCAACAATTAAATTTCTTTTAAATACCACATTCATTGTTAAGCTATGTTAAAATAAATAGTTTTACTTTGTTAACACAGAGAAGTACAAGCTTCGCGGTTACATGGTTTCACTGAAAATCTCTTGGCACAAAAAGCACACAAAAACTTCACCAAAAATGAACTTTATGTGAACGCATGTGAACTTAATGTGAACCTACCGAAAAAAAATGTGAGTTTTTAGTATGCTCAGTGTGTCTTCTTATTAGCTTCTGGCCCACGGTGCATATTTTGTACACATTAAGTTTATATTTGTTGTAGTTCACATTAGCTACACAACGTTTTGTGATCACTTCTAGTACATTTGCCAATTTTAAATGAATATTTTGTGCATAAATTGTATATTAGTACACCAGAAGTACATATGTGGTGTACATACGTGGTACATATGTAGTACATATGTTTTTAGTGCAATTGTGTATTGCACTAAAAATGTGGCGTGTTCATATTAATTTCACGAAAAGTTCATATATTATGCACTAAAAAGGTGCAAAAACTGGAACATATTGTGAACTTTCTTCGGGACATATTGTGAACTTTATGTGTACTTTGATTTTCAGTGTACCACCATAAATTTTGCAAAACTTTCACATGCCCAAAGACAACAAGAATTGAATTAAATTTAAAGCCATTAGGCAACTTTGGCTTCAGGTAAAACGAAAACAAGAAAACAGCAAAGAGTGAAAGAAAATTGAAACTAAATGCACATTCGTGTACATTTTTCCTATTAACACGAAGAGTTTGATGTATTAATACCATGACCTTTATTAATATTTTTTTCTCTGAAATGTTTAGTTTAGCCTCTTTTAGACTTTTAACTCATTTTAGCCGTTTTTAGAACTTATATGATTCGCACATTTGATTAAGAAATGACTTAAACAAAAATATATGTTACAGTCGTGATGTTGGTAACGAATAAAATAGGTAAAACCTTGAAAATCCGGACCCTAGTGATAATGCACTGTCACTGTGAGTGGCGTAAAGAGAATAGATAGTGGGCTGAGGCCCAGAATTATGATGATAAGCATTCCTTGGAACTTTATCCCAGAATTGTCTGGAAACTGATTACACTTTCTCTGATAAGTAACGTTTAAACTTTTCAAGTAATATTAATAATATATCAATGACAGAAATTTGCAATAAATAAATAAAATAAAATAAATTATTTTCTGCTAATAAAAACGAAGAAATGTAAAACTAAAAACTCAGAGAAACATAGTTTCTTAGAAAACTTTTCTACGTGGAAAATTTTCAATGAGAAGATGCTTAAGATCACCTAGTGGCTATACAGTCGCGGATTACGAAACGGAATCGGGGAGGCACGCAGGTTCAAGTTCTGCTTCCCGCAATCATAAAACTGAAGTTTTCCATCAGGAATTTCTCTGAGTATTACCCGACAAATGCCTGGATGCTAAACTAAAGCAAGACTCTGGCCACTATTCTCCCCCTTTCCTTGTTCCCACAAGAATGTTTGCCGAAGGATGTAATCACACCGACATGTGGTATAGCTCTGGTCAAGTTGCCTGTCTATCCCATAAGAATAATTAAAAATAAATAAATTAAAAATATGATGTAGGTGCTTTCGTGTTGCTCTATCTCTATTTTCGTATATTTGAGTGTTTTGCAAAATCAAGAACTAATGCATTATCAATTCCAGAATCAGAAGCTTAAAAAGAGCTTTATTTCTAATTCTGCTAAATGAAGGCTGCTGACAAGTTATTATTATTATTATAATTACTTACAATTTAGAAATAGATATTTAAAAGCAGAGGTTTTCCACAACTGGGTACTGTATATTTACCTTAATTTACTGAAAGATAGTTCTTTCGTGCAATAAATGGAAGCTTCGTATTTTTCAGTGCAAATTATACAGATCTGCACAAATACAAATTATCTATATAAATTTAGGGCGAATCTTACTGCCATCTATAAGAAAGAATTAAAAGTCACCACTTGTTTTGGCATGTTCTAAAATGAGTGAAATCCAGTTCTAGAAAAAATACTTGAAAGACAACCTAACGGCCAACCACGCTGACTGAGGTTCACCCAGGGGGTTTACTCAGCCACACCAACAAAATAGACCCTGACCGTCTACCTTCCACAATCCTCTCCCCTACCTTATCCCGACCTGAGCCTCAGATGCCTACAGGCCTTAAAGTAAAATCAGGTAAGAAAGACAATATATATCGAGTAGAAATACTTGGTATTGATGAAGGGACTCTGTAATTCGTTCATGTTTTTAAACTTGACTAATAGATGTCTCTATAGTGTTGTATTTTCCTGCCTGCTTACTGTTGAAAACTACGGTAAATTCAAAGTTCAAATTTAGCGACTATTATAACAGCATTTGTGAGCAGAAGTACTCATGAACAGAATTTTATAAATGTCTGTCTAGTGTGATTCAAAGAATAGGATTTGAATTCTGTTACTTGTGGATTCTTGACAAATTACTTCAGTACGGTCAAAGATAACAGTTTCTGCGGATATCCTATCAAATATTTCGTGTGAAGCTGGTGAAGTGCCATTTCATCTATTACATATTTATTATTATATTAAGCTAAATAAAACCATTAAGATGAATCAAAAAAGACAGAAAAGTCACATTATGAGCAATTAGTAAGCCTAAATATTCAGAATAACTCTTCATCAAGATCAGACTGCGTTAACAAGTGAATAATTTTGTAGCACTTCACTTGCTAATTAGGTCACGAGCCGCCACTGCTGGTGCCAACATGCCTTCAGATTCTATTAGATTCTAAAAGGAAAATATAAATAAACTTCAATCTAGATTTTCAACTGTTGAAATCTACAAATTAAGTGTTAAATATTTAAATGTAATAATTTGCCGAAGAAACGACGCAATAGTTAGTTTGCCCGAACCTGACCCGGTTCGAAACTTGATGACCCGATTGACCCGGTCCGAAACTTGATCCCGTGACCCTATTCAGTCGGCCTTGACCCGAATTACTCGGGATCCAGTCTTGACCGAAATCTCCAGACTGAATTAACTCAGCGAGTCCGTCATCGAATCTTCAACCAATTGACCCGCTGGTAATATCTTGACACGGTGACCGATCTTGTTTCTCTGATCCATAACCAATCCATATTATAATGTTAGATTCTTTGAGAAGTGAGCTATGTATGAGAACTTTATTTGAGAGTTTTAAACGATTTTAAGGCTTTTTCTCCTATTTAGCTAATACTTCAAATATCCTTTCAGAATAGCCTATCGGAGGGAGTATGGTCAGCACGAGAGAAATGTTATGCAATGCACCACACATATCTTCACCGATCTCATTCCATGACGTCTGTTAGAGGTGTTCGGAATTCCGGAATGGAAATCATGTTTCCGGAATTTTGAAAGTGGAAACTTCGGAATGTCGGAATTTAGGAACATCAGAATTCCGAAAGTCAGGGTCGATTTTGATAGTCGTGTGGACTAAAGACGCTGGGCTGTTGTTCATGAGGTTACGGGTTCGAATTCCGCCTGAGGCATGGACGTTTGTGGATTTTAAAATCATTGCATTTATATCATCGTGACGGCCCGAAAATTCATAGTTACTAAAATGGCCCATAAAAATAAATTTTACCAAAGTTTACCGAAAGTCGAAATTTTGGAATTGAAGGAATTCAGAATTCACTTCTCATATCTGGACACCTGTATCTTTAGTTTCATCAAACAGTATATTTCGACGAGATAGAGAAGTCGGTGGAGTGCTCGTTATTTAATCGGGTGGAACCGGGCTCGATTCCAAGTGCCGGCTAACCTGACTAAACTTTTCCCTGGTTTTTCTGTCACACCAGGCAAATGCTGGGATGGTTGCTTGAATAAGGCTAGGGGTGATTCCGTCCAAAATCCTTTACCTTGTAGTTTTTGTTGTTAATATTTCCAATGTAAAATGGCCAAAATTGAATTCATTTTTACTTTTAGGCGGTATTGATCAAACTTACTTCATGGGAAATATTTCTAAACCATTTTTTCTAAACAAAGATAACTTAAGTGCCTGACTTTTCCTTTCTTACTTAGTTCCTCCTATGTCATGGGAGGAAGAGATCGTCACCGAACACAACTGTCAACCCTGTTCAAAATCGCGTGACCAAGTCGCCTAGTGTGCGGTGTCTCACAAGAATACATGGAAAGAGATGTTGGTTTCTCCTCTCAAATCGCCTTTGAAAATGATTTTTCCTGCGATCAAGTCGCCTATATGCGTCATAAGAAAGCATGGATTCATTTTTGTGGTGCGACTCAGTCGCGGCAACAGAATCGCCTAGTGTGAACTCTTCAGTATCTTATCATTACATATTTCCTGTGTTCATTTTATTGTTTATGTCCATATTTCAAGCGCTTCCAATTTTTTTATTCGTTACTCTTTTTTTTAGTTTACATTTTCACTTCATATAATATTCCATATGAATAACTTAATTACTCTTGCCCTCCATTCTTAGTTCATTGGCTACAAAACATCATCTTGTTAAGGAGTGCCTTCCTTGTACTTCCAATGCTCGTCTTCAGTTTATTTCAGACTTTATATCTTCACTTACTATTCTATTTTTCCTTTTTTCATTTTCATGTTCCCTATATGTTTTCCGTTCCAATACTCTTATGTTTATTTTCTTTCCAAGTTGTTCACAGCGTCTTGCTAGATCCTCCAACATTTTGTTATTTGATTCTTTGTCCTTTCCTTTGCAAAGTCATAGAATACGGATGTTCGTAAGTTGGAAATTATCTTTGGAATTTGGAAGTCGAAATTTTCCGAATCTTTGGCCTTTCGGATTTCCGACCTTCTGGAGTTTCGACTTTCCGGAGTTTTTTTTCTTTTTTACCCAGCCTCCCTGATGGTTAGTGGTGGGAACTTCGAATTGGCACTGTGAAGACACACATAGGTTTAAGGACAATGTAAAACCAAGATCTCTAACAAGAGATGGCAGCAGTATCTCCGTTTATGTTTAATGAATTTCAATGCTGCTCCTACAAATTCAAGTCTAGAGAGTTCAAACTTTCAGGGAAGAAAGTTCATAACTAATTCAAGAGTTCTATCCATGCCGATTTTTCATTTTCTTTCTTGTTCATTGTTGAAATCGTTTCATTGGTGTTAAACCTATAACAATGAAGCTCTTTCAGCAATGAACAAGAAAGAAAATGAAAAATCGGCACGGAAAGAACTCTTAAATTAGTTATGAACTTTCTTCCCTGAAAGTTTGAACTCTCTAGGCTTGAACTTGTAAGAGCAGCATTGAAATTTCGTGCAACGATAAAAATACATTATTCATATACGGAGATAGTGCTGCCATGTCTTGTCGGAGATCTTGGCTTTACATTGCCCTTAAGTCCTGCTGCAACACATACTGATTGAAGTTTTAAAGAATTTATACTCTGTTTCGCCAGACAAGTGCCGTGATGGTACTTCAGTGGTCTTGCTCAGTACCTTTATCATCTGTCTCCACAGAACTGCTTGTCTGCTGTTTAAGCTAGGTACAATAATACATAGAAAGGCAAATAAAAACTAAACTAAAAAGTAATATTCTTTCTCCCCGACTATAGAATCCTTGAATTACCGAGCCGAAAAAGAAATACGGAGAGAAGTGACGTACTTCTCTGACTCCTCTGCCTAAAGTAGGCCATAGTTAGGTTTTGCAAGTCTTCTCCCACTTAACGTCGTTATTTTCTGATTCAAGAACAGAATTTGTTTCAAATTCAAAACCTAATCCAATTCAAAAATAAAATTTTACAACATTTTTACTGTTTCCAATTTTCTAAAATCTCTAAATACCCGAACCAGATTTTTCTTTGGTCTAGTCTGTAAGCGTTACACCTATCACAACAGACTATTAAACATTCCATTTTAGTCCTTGTACAGTGAAGATAAATAGATGTGTCTTTGTATAGGATAATTCTAATTTTGGTTTATGTGATTCATAGTAATAATATTACCAAATTAAGGGAGATATACATCTGAACCAGAACCGCTGAAACGAAGCTGTAATTTTCCTGGTGTTCAAGAGAAAGCTATGGTCCAGGCGGTAAGGTCGCGGACTTCGAATCACCAATGGTTGGGCACATGGGTTCGAACCCCACGGCTGATAATCCTGACTAAGATTTTCCTCTGTTTCACCTAGCAAATGCCGGGATGGCACCTGAAGTAAGGTCCTGACCGATACCTTCTACATCCTGCCAAGTGCCAAAGGTGCCAGAAGGCTATAAATAATATTCAGGAGTATTCAGGAGAGTGAGAAATGTTTTAAGAGACATCTAATGACTATAAATTAAACATCTTTGCTAAGACAAAGAAAATTTCGTAGAACTTTGTCAATACAGAACGCATCTTCGTAATACGTAGACTCTACGTAAATTTGCTCTGTGATATGGAGGTCGGAAGAATTCAATGCACTGAGGATGGATGAAAATTGTAAGATAAAAAAAATGTAACTCCCGTTTACACAAAAAGTGCACTTTCTTTACGTTTTAAATTCATCATTTGTAGTTTCTGAAATAAGTCATTTATTAAAATCTTTTCCTTCACGTATATTTTCCCATTTCTGTGCACAATTTAGATATTTCTTCAGCCAATTCAGATTTTAGCGGATATGTATAATTTTTACACTATTTTTGTTCTATTTTAAATTTGAAAAATATTCATATTTTCTGGATGTGTACATTTTAAATACTATTTTTGTAATATTTTTTAAAATTTGTAAATATTCAGAGTTATCGGATGTGTACGTTTTTACGCTATTTTTGTCATTTTTTTTTAAATGTGTAAATATTTAGATTTAGCTGATGTATAGGGTTCTATATTTTTAAAACTATTTTTTGTCTTATTTTCAAATTTGTATATTGTTCAGTTCAAATCAAACCTTCAGTAAAGAGTTGATGTTATGAATTAAGGATGAAGTTTACTTTATCTACTCCAAACTTAAACCAGCTACTGACCAATATTATGCACTGTTCACAACTATTTTTTTTTTAAATTATTCATGGCACTTCTATACTTACAACCTGGCACGTAGCGACAGAAAACCTGTTACGGAAACCATACCATAATAATTAGTTCGTAAAATACATACTCCAGTTGATTCAGAGCCGGATATGGTGGCACGTGGAGGAATACTAATGGCGTCAAACTGAGATATTTTTTTTTTAGTTTTTGCTTTGTTTTACTGTTTATAGGTTAAGCTTAAAAATGGGTTAGGTTAGGTTAGAAAGCTCAGGTTTGTGACAATCAGTTACTCCCAATTCTCATCCATAGCAGAAGCTTATTTATTCTCACGTAATCTACGCCTTTCACCCTTATTACACTGGTTCATGACTAAAAATTATTCTAATTTGCGTTTCAACAATACTGCAGACTTTCTTGTGTAAAAGCGAGAATATTTTTTTTCGCGTTTCGTTCGATTTAAAATTTTCTGTATCCAAAAAACAATATAATGAAATAGTTTTCTACTTGTGCAGAAATGATTGACAGTAGATGGGAGTATGCTTTTAAAATCATCTTTGTTTAGATAACAGTATATTTTTTCTTCTCAAAACATAAAATCCATTCAGAAACTATTGGTACTAAATAAAAAGTTATGCATTTTGAAGTATTTTCTTGTCTATATACTGAGTAATATATCCACAAATTGGGGATATATTTTAGTTTTGCTAATCTAAATTGGGGATATATTTTAGTTTTGCTAATCATATTTGGAGATAGAATGTTCAAATATATCGAGTGTTCTCCAGCATTTAAATTTTTATATTGGTAGATACTTATGTTTGTTAGTATTGACATCTCGATAATTATTCAATTTATAATAATTTATGAAGTTACATAAAGATTGTACTGAAGATATCAAGATTTTAAAATGATAACAAAATCAGAGATATTTGCAACTTTTGCGTTTGCTGTTTGTACGATATTTTGTACGCTTCTTTACAGAAGTGCATCAATAAGCGATTTGTCGTAGCCCAAGAAAAAAGTAAAAAATATTAACGAAAAGCCGGTTTAGAATCCCCGTCTTCTTTATATTCATACACTGTAAAAAGTGGAAACACGAAATGGATGAAAGTTACTCCGCATTATGGAGAAATAAAAATCGAAAATAATTGTTTTGTTGTATTTACTCTTAAACGTGGATATAGTGTAAGGCTTTTACTGGAAAGATTGGTTAAATTAACTCCATTTTAAAGTTTATCATTTGATTTGTTATAGCTTAACGTTAACTGAAAATGGGTTGAAACTGGCCAAAGTGATTTGTCCGTGAACGTTCAACTTATTTTACGCTTAAAACTCGGTTATTTTCTAATCGGAGTGTAAGCTAAACTGGCAATTTTGAGGTTACGTACTTTTGTGGATGAAGTTTAAGCCTTAGTTGGATATTCTATAATCCAGTAACAGGAGTAAGGTTACTTGCTTGTCACTGAACGCCCCGCCATTTTGAGTGTTTATATTGCCTTTACACTGTGAACAGTAAACAGTTCACTGGTGGACCGAGAACGGCAAGGATTGTATTGGCGGAAAGAGAAATTAAGTTAGGTATAAATCTTTACACTGTAGCAAACGTATCTCTCCTTTTCACGAGACATTCCTCGTAGTAAAATCAAAAACGAGTTAATGATTAACCTCCTTCGCAGTACAACCCTAGCTATGGATATCACTCGGAAAGCCAGAAACACCAACTGCCTTCGTAGCTAAGTGGCAAGAGCGTCTGACCAGTGTGCTTGTGTACCCTGGATCGAAATCCAACCACTTCAACTTTTTTTTTTAATTTTAAACGAATATTACCTTTTATACTTTTATACTTTAAAAAATGCTCTGCTTGAATGAAATACGTTGGAACAGTCATATATGTTTACATATATATACACGCATTTTGAAATTTTACAGAAAGTAAAACGTTCAACGGAAAACTGGCTGAATGTAGGTTAATCCAAAAAGTGGAGGCAGCTCAGCTGCCTCCATTTTTTGGATGATCGTTGTGTCTCCTATTTTTACAGTGTAGTAGTTCTAGTAGCCTAGTAGTTCTCAACAGATGTACCGCGAAATTTCTGAGACTGTGATTTTGCTAGTACAAATAGCTAATTCAAATAATTTCACTCAATATTTGTTTTGAAAAATTTCAACAAAACATATCAATGAGCTGAAACATATTTATTTAAAAGGAAATTCTTGGTTTATTTACGCCTTACAATAAAAGATCTGTATTTGAATTTTAAAGAAGAAAATATTATTGACCAAGTCTCCCGCATGGTTGCCAACTCATACGTTAGTGTGCCGCGAACAAAAAGTTGAGACTCACTAATATATCCTATTATTTTATACAAATAAGCTACGAAGTGCACAGTAGATTCGTCACTTTTAACGCTATATATGGGAGAAATTCGATGCAAAAATGAGAGTGTAATTTTATCGGGACGTATTGCAAATAATTAATGTACAAAATGTGTTTCAAATCAACCTGGAAAAACAAAGTGCTGAAATAAGCTTTACATCTTAAATCCAGAAGGAATTAATATGTTCCTCATACTTATTCTATACATTACTTATATTTCTTGAACAGGTAAGTATCAAGAAGTTGGTTTCGGAGGGCTTCTCGGACTTTCATTGGGGGTTCAAGGTACGTCTAGGTATGAAATTTATAATAAATATATAATTGCGCCTAAAATTAGGTTAATAATTTTGAAGTGGGGAGTGTGTTTTCGAAAATTTGCGTTGACATACTATCTTTGGATGGTCTGCCAAAAACTCTGTCACTGATTTTCTCTCCCACAATTATCTACTGTAAAAAATATTGAATAGGTATTCATGGAACATTTCTTAGGCTCAATGCAAATTATTTACAGGACTATTGTCAGAAATTTGTTCTATCTTCTGTGTAATTTGTTTCCCACCCTGTATCGTCTGGAGTCGTTCAGAGTAGTGTACTTGAACCGCTCCTATTCGTATTCTATCTAGATGCAGAGCCGGATTAAGGGAGAGGGGTCTAACGAGGCTACAACCCAGTGCCCCCAGTCCTTTAGGACCCCCACCAAGGGAAAATAAGTTATTTTTACGACTATAGAGGATAGGTAATAAGGGTACTAACAGGGCGGGAGTCAATAACACAGTGCTCCGAAATAGCTTCATCCAACACTGCCCAGATGATCTTATATAATAGTGATCCCCGCCTGCAGTTATAATGGAATATTATTATTTGATTATGATTGCAAAATATACAGAGACATAGTCAAACCTCAGGACCGAGCTGCCGTAGTTCAGTAATACAGAATTGACTTCGCATTCGGGAGGTACTTGGTCAAATACCAGCAGATGGCTATCCTGACGATTCCCACGAGGCAAATGTCGATACGGTACTTTCAAATTAATCTCTGGCCGAATCATTTCCCTTCTCCTATCCCGGCCTGAGCCTTAAATGTCTAAAGGTTATAAATAAGATGAAAGTGGAAACCTCATGACGATACGTTGCTGCAGGATGATATTTATCGTTTCAGTTTTAAGGTTGTAGATCACCCCCGCCATCTTGGTACGCACTTTCCATTGATTAACATGGGAATTGTTTTACTCGTCTTATACTTTTCAGGAGTATACTTTTAACTTTTGTTTTCGCCCAGTTTATCGTCATGTTCTCTTTTACTCATGCTACTTTATAGAAATGCAATATTTTACAGAGGAACAGTATAATTGCCCGTTAACATATTGTGATTTATATAGCAAACTATTAATAATACATTATAATTATATATTTGGAGAAACTTCACAAACCAAAACTATACAAGAGTCAAAATAACCACCAAGATAAATTTTGTGAAAGCAGAACTTAAATATTCTACATCCGAGAGGCATAAAATGAATAAAAGAATTCCCGTGTAAATCAATGGAAGCTGCGTACCAAGATGGCGGAGGTGATCTACAGCGTTAACGACCGATACTTGAAGAGTAATCCCCCAAAATGAATCAAACTCATGATTTCTTTACAGAAAACACATTTTTCTTTTGTCTCTTGCAGTAATCATTGATAGTAAGTGCATAAGGAAGAAAGTAAGAAACCCATCCTCTTTAGATACTTTCTACAAGATATTCAATATTCTTCCATGTTGGTCGATGGCCAATCAACTTTTCAGATTGAAATCGGCTCTGAACTTTCTAGCTCATGTACGATACAGAATTCAGGAGTCACTCGCCATAAAGAATCATGGAAGTAGCACGGTGCTATTTATTTGCGTTCTGCTTAACTGCCCTTCCAGTGGTTATGAAGGATAAACAACATTGCCATAAGCATTGATTCCTAGCCCACCGCTTGGCGTAGTCGGTATTTTAAAGAGCCTGAATCTCTCTCTATTCACCGTAAATATGGAGAAAAAATTGGCAATATCACTTTTTATATATATGGTACACCGGAGGAATTTGGGTCATGGGGTAAATTGGATCATTACCATGAAAAAAGCGAACTGAATGAAACGGTTTTCTTTTCTATACTGTGCTGCCCATCTTGTAGGAGAGTGAAAAACAGTTATCCTGCGACCCGAAATACCCCGGTGTACTATAAATTAGTCCATTAAAATTTAGATTTGAACCACTTTTGGCCGCACTTCATTGTTTTATTCCTAGAAATACACTCGAAGTAATCTTCTCTTCCATGTAGATCGACCGAGATCCTCTATTATATACAGCGCTCTCTCTTGCATAGATTGCCTAAGCTTTACGATGAACTACCTATGAACATTGATTTGTTAAGCAGGGAAGGTATTATAAATTCAGCCGTTAGTTGCTTCGATTATACTATTAATGTATCGGATAAAAGTGTAACTTAGGTATTTATTACAATCTAGCCTGTTTCATTCGCATACGGTACCTGTAGCGAGCTATACTGTGAAATAATTTATTAACGGTTACATTGCAACATCTGGTCTGCATGTGATACTATCCTGAGTGATAAAATTACAGTATAGGGGTTACTTTTTTGTTTTCAATAGTTACTCAACTTAAGCTTAAAGATTAAATAAAAGATGGCAATACAAACTTTATGGATTTAATTAAAATAAAACTTCTTTCTAGCTAATAAATTAGTATCGCAAATTACTTAGTGATTCTAAGTTTTTCAAGTTCTTTTGCCGTTCTCGTCTTTGGAACGAAATACGTGTGTAATCCAATACTGGAGTCAAAGAACTTAAGTATTTCCGTAATGGTTTAACCCCAAATAACTACAAATACGAAAAAGTTTCCTAGATCTGGTTAAAATTATGCTCATGTAATTCGAATTTCATTATTTACTGGCATCTTTCAAGATTTTGAGCTCTGTTTTAGACCCTGGCCTTGCAATATCCTCTCTGTCACACTGCCCCGGGCTAAGCCTGAGACCCCTAAAGGTAAGATTTTTTTTTTTTCGTAAAGCATTAGAAGGAATTATAGAAATGGGTACATCCACAGAAAAAGTAGACCCATTGGCAGGACCTTTATTCCACTTTGTTAATTTAGACGATATGAAAAAGTATATAGTCAACCCGGGGAATATGCCTATAGGGTCAGACGTGAGAAGGTACAGAGAGGGTAAAACGTTGATCTTCTGACCACTATTAAAAGATATCAAAATTCACGACGAAAGCTGTTTCTATAGCTTTAAAGTCAATTTTTTACATGTTCCAGGGCACGTAAATTAAATTGAAACCAGTTTTATAGCACACCTGAACATTTTATCTATATATTTATAAATAATGTAAATATATTGTAAACTTTATACCTTGAATTTTCCCTGCAGGCCAAGCTTTGATGTGTTGTTTGAGCTTCTTGGGAAATTTCTTTCAGTGGTGCTATCTACCGGTCATTATCATACTTCATTTGCTTAAACTTTATTACAATAAACAATCACATAAGCCAAACTATTGCCTTAATTCTGTTACTAATTATACCAATTTTACCACATTTGATTTGCTCATACTTATAGGATACGGATTCATATTATTTTTTTATATATTTTGTTTCTAAAATATATTAATCGTCAGCTCACGTTCATGGAATTGGCCTTTGTGTTTCCGTTTAATTACGAAATTGTTCAACAATATAAATAGAGAAAACGTATTTGTCGCAATTGAGAATTCAATAACACACAGATTAAATTTTAATATTGTAAGACAGATGTCAGCACTGAGACTCAAATTTTTTTTCTTAAGCCTGTAACAGTGGTCGAACCATTTTATTTCAATATTCTCCATTTTAATCAGAGAAAGACATTGAATATAGTGGATATAAACACTAGATTTGAGAATTTACTTAAACAAATTACGTTTGCTGTAGATACAAGCTTTCGCAGGTAGGAACAAAGAACCTTTTTAATAAGTAAGGATAATAAATTAATTCGAAAATTTACAATGTCCGTAAACAGTGTTTTGACATGCTGTACTTTTATTTTAATTTTAACATCGAGTTTATTATAAGTAGTGTGTTACACAACGATGAGAATAGAAGGCCTGTCTGAAAAGTATCCCATCTTATTTTTATTTCTGAAAACAGCAGTGACTGTTGGGTGGCAGTACTGCACACGGTGGTGGAGCTATCCTTCATGCGCATGTCTGTTAGGTAGCCTGAGTCTCTCTTGCTTCAACATCTGTTAGGCAGCTAGTTTGTAAGGTCGTATGGTTCTTCTTCGCCGCAGTTCCATTTGGGCAAAATGTCAGAACGCGTGAAACAATGATACTGCATCAAGTTTTGCAAGACACTTGGAGATAGCCAAGCAGAAACAATCCGCAAGATTTTGGCGACAATCTCATGGGGAGTACACAAATAAAACAGTGGTACAATTGGTTCATATAAAACAATGAAATCATCCATCCCCGCCAAATACTGATTGTAATATTTGACTATCGTGGAATTGTGCACCACCAATGTGTACCAGAAGAACAAACAGTTACAAAGGATTACTATATTGAATTACTTCGTCACCATTCAAGAGACGAGATCTGTGGGTTTTACAAAATTTGCGCCTGCATCAGAATTACGCTCTGGTCCATTACTCGCCTTGTTCCAATATTTCCTGGCAAGGAACGATACTCCTGTCAGTCCCCAAGGCTCCTTGTGACTTCTGGTTTCCCTAAAGTCAAATCGACGCTGAAAGGTACCCGCTTCGACATCCGAGAGGACATTATGCTCAATGCGACGGTGACGTTGTGAGCAGTTCCAAAAGAAGCATTGTACGCATGCTTCCAGCAATGATAGGATCATTGGGATAAGTGTGTAGAAGCTGAAATGTCCTATTTCGAAGATAATTAGGAATTGAGTCACACCAGTTTTATTTTCCTGACTTATGGTCGGATATTTTTCAGACAGGCCTCGTACTAAGTGTATATTTTGTCGGGTTGTAAAGAAAGTGAGTGAGAAAAAGTAGAAAAGTTTGGATGAGAATGAATCTGCGATCACGAGCTAGTGCAGTTATTATCCACTCCACATATCCTTCATTGTTGGTGATAACCTTCCAACGAAATTGTAGACCCCCCGTTGCGATACAACTCTAGTAGGTGTGAAGCGAAGAACTCATCTAGACAACTCTCCACATCGTTATCCTTAGAAGAGGTTTGCCAGCAATAAAACTGAAAAGAAATTGAAATTAATTAAAATCAGGTGGAGCAATGTCCGGTAAATATGGTGGATGTGGAGAATCTTTCAAGCAGACATGCGCAGTTTCTGTTACGTTCTACAAGACCACGTATCAACATGCACGGCAGTGCATGAGCCACGTTCTTCACGTCAGAAAACGTCAGAACTGCCAGAAGCATGTTATACAGGAACAAAAGTTTATGGCAAAATCGACGATTTGGGGGCCCCGTAAGAAAAAAGATGTTAAAGATAGGAATATGAGCTTTTGCCGTTAAGGAGATATGGTAAATATGTGCAGATGTACAAAATTTAATGTTCGTATCTCAAACTATGTTCTAGTTGTGGACCCCTGAAATTGCACATTTTAGGCTAACTGACACACTCACTCACTCACTCATCATATTGTTTAGAGTGTTTGGAGTAAGCTAGAAACATGGAATTTGGTATGAAGGTAGAGGATGATAAGTAGATAAAGGAAAAATTCCGACATTTTGAAAAGGTCGCCATCTTGGATTCAAAATGGCCGCCAAACCTAAAATTTCAAAGAATACACAGCCTAAACGACTAAAGATAGAACAGTGAAATTTGGTATGAAACTACATCATTGATAGCAAATTAAGAAAACTTTTTAAAAATTTGAAAAAGTCGCCATTTTGAATTCAAAATGGCCGCCAACCCTAAAATTTTAAAGAGTACACAGCCTAAACGGCTGCCGCTAGAATAATGAAATTTAGTTTGACAGTACAACATTATTAGTAGATTATGAAAATATTACAAAATATCTCTAAAGACGCCATCTTGGATCCAAAATGGCGGGCGTCATAAATCCATTTTCCAACTGCTTGAACCAGAGATACGAAATTTGGCATAATGATGTATTATCAAGAGTAGTTTAGGAAAACATAACAACGTTTTAAAAAATTCACCATCTTTGATTCAAAATGGCAGCTGAAATACCATTTTTCACATCGTTCGAGATAGAGAGATGAAATTTGGTATGACAGTGTATCATCACGAGTATGTCACGAAAATATAAGAAAACGTTACAAATGTGTCCATCTTTTATCCAAAATGTCCGCCTAAGCCCCACTTTATAACGACTGAAGCTAGAGAAACGAAATTTGGTATGAAGGTGTACCATTACGAGTAGGTTAGAATAAATTCGGCTCGTCTCCCCTACTAGG
>JAGDQP010000255.1:30875-61053 GCA_022664845.1 Lepisma saccharinum
GTTCCTTGGTGACAGCATGTAACAGGAACAAAGGAACTTGGCGCGAGGTGGCAAGGTTCATGATCCTCAAGCTATAAGGGTGGTGGGGATCGTAAAACCCACTATGTCCACCGCCACCAACCCTAAGGCTGTTGCCAGCTCGCGCGAAGTTCCTTTGTTCCTGTTACATGCTGTCACCAAGGAACTTGGCTCATCCGTCTCCCATTTCACACCTTTTTAGGGCTAAAGAACTTGGCTCCACTTTTTGCACCTCTGGTGTTTTTGTTCGTATCCAGTTTTACAGATATATCGTCTCTTGCAATATCAGCATAATTGCAAAGCAGGCTGACTACTTTTGCAAGCATCTGACGGAACATGATTTCCAGAGGCGAATTTCTTATACCTGTCTCTAATCCAACTTACTAAAATCTTAACGTAGCTTCTTTAACGCTTTCTTCGTGGAAGAATATTTCCCTTATATCTTTGTCTATACCTTCTGCGGAAAGGTACGTTTCATTGCGCATATGTTACATAATTTTACACCAAGTTATCCATAGAAAAATAGAGATGCCGCCATAAATCAAAATGCCTGAACAAAAAGGAATTGAAAGGAAAGGACATATAAAAAGATATATAATAATAGATCATTGTAAATAAGTTACACGAAAATTTGCGAAACGCATGGTGAAAGGAAATCTAAAATATTTATTTCCTGCGTTATGTGTTATCAGACAGAATAATCTTGGCATCTTCAAGATAAACTGGTAATTTACCTATTTAATGTAATTTATACGTAGTGAGAAAGAGATATCACGAAACTATATTCGAAGTATTAGTTTCATGAAAACTTTTGTTGATCGTCTGTTCGTCTTAAGTCGGAGGGAGTTCGGCTGGCGCTGTAAGAAGGAGTGACATGGTGCCATCTGGCAGTTAAATGGCGAAGTACGTGAAAACGAGAAATTAAAAGTCTCAGCTTTCTGTCGATTCATGATGAAGGATATAAATTTCTCGTCGAATAATAAATGTCTTTGTAAACAGAAAAAAAAAGCAGCACAGTAGCGCAAAAATACAAAGATAATAGTCCATTTTCAAAAAGGACTGAAGCATTTAGATCTTTTCCTTATTGTAATGTAGAGGAAAATATTTTCCTCTAATTTTAATAATTTTCTTATGGGAATTTGGATTATAATTATCCTTACTTATAAGAGGAAAATACGCCGTACAGTGTTTAGGATGTTCCTTCAATTTGAGATGCATTATATTGATGGCGTTATAGAGTCATTTTTGTGAAAGAACGGCATGAAACCATGATTTGCCTTTAAAAAAAAAAGTGTGTTAGAATCCATGTTAAATTGAACACCAATTTTCCGACCGCGCGCTGTGAAAAAGTCATTCTCCCTCTTAATGTAAAAAATCAAATTGTCCAAACTAAGATTTCTTGGTTCTGCATTTGTGATTTATTTGTAAATAAATAGTTAATTTAAGAATATTTGTCTTAGTAAATACACAGAATTGCAAGGTACTTCAAATGTTGATGATTGCATAGGATTTATCAAACGTTTTGATATATGCAATGATCTAGATAAAGTGCAGACCTGAGACACATTGACGTTTAACGTTAAGTTCTCAAAAATAAAAGGACCTAACACAATTATTGAAGGGGAGGGAAGAAGACGACCTTGGAAAGGAGGGAGACAAGTAAAGATTTGAAGAAAAGAAGATAGCCAAGTAATGGACTTGGGAAGCGTCATCACCAGCTGATATTAATTTCATTGTTTAAGTTAGTCGTGTTTCGTTTTTGGGAAGGTGTTCTGTATTTGTGCACTTGATTTGGTGTGTGTATTTACTGTGATGTTATAGTCTTACTCCTCTGTAAAAAATATTGCTTTTCCTCAATATTATCGTATTCATAATAAACATTTCTTGCCTTAGGAAATAGGTCGCTTTTAGATTTCAAAGGATTGTGTTGTTACTATACTATTGTCACGGTTCATTTACTATTTAGAGCTTTTTTTATTCAAACAATACTATACTATACTATAGGAGATCTTTATTTTGGCTTCTATCTTCTGGCATTCAATCACTCAATAAATCAGGTTGTTACTTCTACTTATCTCCACTCCACTCCATTCCTGATTCTTTCTGCTATTTCCTTTACCCCTGTCACTCGGTCTGCCTTTCTATCCATTTTCAAAACTATTAACATCTTCCTTAGTAGGCTTTCGTCATTTTCATCTTCTTTAATATGTCCTTAATGCTTTAGGTTCTTTTTTTTTTATTTCTGTTTTGGAGTCTTTCTACTCCTAGTCTCTCTGTTATTTCATTTCGAACATCCCCTTCTCGTGACTCTCAGCATATAATCTTCACATGATTGTCTCATGTTCATATCCTGTACCTTATTTACATCTCCCCTTTCCACCGCGTATGTTTTCGACCCAGCATATCACTATTGGCGCAATGTACGTGTCATAAATTGCCGTTTACATTTTTATTCCAGATCAATCCGTATACTGCTGGATAAAAAGCTTATGCCCTCTGCCTGGTACAGTGGTACTTCTAACACGCTACCAAAGTATTTAAATGTTTCTTTGGTTTTAATTTCTTCAATCGAACAAAAACTGGAAATTTAAATACGAGTAAATACGGAAGAAAAATAATTGCACCTTCGTTTTTTCCTACTAATTAACATCCTAGAAAAAAAAATACTGAGAAAAATACTTAAGAAGTACGGATATGTTTTAGGTGGTATCGTCACAAAATGACGTCATATGTCTACAAATATCAACGTAAACGGTATCGGCTTAGCAAATCACAATTGAAGTAATTAGTATCATATTCACCTATTTAAGCTATGGTTATGATTGCAGAATGCAGCTTGAAGGAATTTCTTAGAGTTAATTCCGTCACGATAGAATTCTTACGTTGTGAAACCTGTCTATCTGACACTCTGTTAATCATAAACGTTGCTTAAATAAATGTACTACTTCAATTGTAGTTTGCTAAGCCTGTACCACTTACGTCATTATTTGTCGAGATATGACGTAATTTGCGAGGATGCAGCCTTAACTTTGAGTACATGTAGCTCCAAAACTACGAATCCCTCCAAGTTTCTTTAAAGAAACTTTTTTTCTTGTTTTGATCTAAAAAATCACCCACCCACCTCGACGTTCGCGCCATTATTTCGAGGACACACTATATATAAGACTTTCCCGCCGCTGCAAATTAACAAGAAGGTACGTCATCAGTTGAGCACAGGGATTGGGCTACTGAAAGCTAGAATGTATATAAATAAACCAGGGCTGGATGTAAGGGGGGGGGCGATGCGTCCGAATGAAGCTGGGCGGCGTGAGTGATTCAGTCCCCGGTTAGCGGTGAACATGTGCGAAAGTGCTGTTAACAAATTTTCTCAATCCCTGTGCTTGTATTTTGAAAGCTCGAGAGAGTCATCTGTATATTTCATACATACAAAAATTGCTTCATACGGCGTAATAAACAGTAAATATAATTTCTTAGACGTATTTGTGTTCCATATGTATGTTCAGATAAAGGTTTTCTTTCAGTGCAGACTGGAATACCAGGTGCGTAAATATGAAACCGGAATTTATGTACAGAAAAGACACAATGATTGGATGACAATGCTATGAACTATTTTATTCGAAGTATTCGCCATCGCTAGCGATACATTTCTGCCATCGTTCCGGCAATGTGTGGATCCCAGACCAAAAAAACTGTGGTGCAAGCCAGTCATCAAGCCATTTTCGTAAGATGTGAAGCGCTGGTCAGCAAGTGCGTGTCCCATGGATGCAAATAACTGAAAATCGGAAGGCGTCAAGTCTGGTGAGTAAGCCGCATGTGGAAGGATTTCCCAGCCACACGTCGCAATCGTTTCCTTGACCGGTTTTGCTGTGTGGGAGGGTGCATTATCGTGAAGCACAATCACTTTATGTTGTCTTTGGTCATATTCTGGTCGTTTTTCACGCAAAGCTTGATGGAAATCGATCATTTGTTGTCGGTAACGTTGGGTATTAACGGTTTCGCCAGGTGTCAGCAGTTCATAATAGATCACTCCCTTCTGATCCCACCAAACACAAAGCATTGTCTTCCATCCATAGCGATTCGTCTTGCAGTCGATGTCGCCGGTTCTCATGGAGTTACCCATGATCTTTTACGCTTAGCATTCTCGAAATAGATCCACTTTTCGTCACCAGTCACAATTCGAGGAGAATAGATTTCCTTTTGTACCTGGCGAGCAGAATTTTGCAAGTGGTTTTTCGGTTTTCCTGCCGTCGTTCAGTCAATGCATGTGGAACCCATTTTCCCACCTTCTGAATGTTGCCCATGGCTTTTAAACGTATGGAAACTGCTTCTCGTGTCACATTTAATTGATCCGCGAGTTGTTGTTGCGTTTGAGCGTCATCCTCATCCAACAAAGCTTGCAATTCGCTGTCTGCAAACTTTTTTGGTGGTCTTCCAAGTTCTTCGTTTCTCACGTCAAAATCGCCACTTTTAAGTTTTGTAAACCACGCATAGCACTGTGACTTACCAAGAGCATGATCACCGTAAGCTTCGACAAGCATGCGATGCGATTCTGCAGCAGTTTTCTTCAAATGGTAACAAAAAATCAATGCTGTCCGCACATCGTAGTTTGTAGGTACAAATTGCGCCATTCAACGCTGTTAAACACTACACTATGACATGAAACTTGTCTGGTTGTGAGTTACAAATCGTTATCAGCAGTCAAAACAAGCAAGTGGCGCCAAGGACGCAGTTTTGCGGTAACCACAGTGACAGCTAACGCCGTCTATGCACAAATTCTGGTTTCATATTTACACACCTGGTATGCCTACTTGAGTGAGACGGACTCGAAACTGAGAATCGAAACCAGTGGAACAGATCTGAGTAGGAAACGAGCTTCCTCCCTCTTTTTTTTAGAAAAAAAAAATGATAATAATTCGTTAAACAATATCTTTAGGGATCATTTCATCAGATTATCAGACCTTTAAGTTGTCTATATGTTCCGTTAGATAGGGAGTTACATTATCTGAAAGAAGAAAACAAGTCTATAACACTATTAAAATAAACGTAACACTTAGTTTCACACACATTTCTTTTTGTAGGGAGGGGGGGGGGAGATAACCTTTAACTAGAGTAATTTCAACTTTATGTTGCCAAGTCAAATTTTCTTTTCGCTCGTATAAACGGATATAAAAGCAGAAAGAAAATCATTGTTTATCTGCCTGAAAACTACGATAAAAGAGATCTTCTAAAACGCGTGTAACAATGCGAAAACGGGAACTTCAGAGGGTAAAAGGGAAAATCCCTCTTTCTCATTAAAAGTTAATTCCGAAGATTACGTGCACTGTTTGAGATGGCTTTGATAATTGGAAATTGATTGTGTTGTGTAATCTCACGGTAGAAACTTAAGGATTTGCAAAATAGGATTTAGGAGGGCCATACAAATATTAATTAAAACACAGGAAAGCGTTCAGTATTCTTCTTTTTCTTTTTATTTGTTAATTTCTCTCTCTCTCTCCGTTTTGGTCTCATATACTTTGTCAAATGCTTAACATTCTTAGTAATTAAGCTCGATAATTCTGTGGATTCTATACCTGGGAAATACGACCAAAGTCTCTTGGTTATATTGCCGTTAAAATGAGAGATATATTTTAGTGTTGATTATGCTTTGGTTTCGGACACTGCAAAGAAAACTGCAGCTAGTTGACATTTTAAAAGCATTTTTTTTTCGTACTTCAAAAGACAAGATATGTAATGATAAAGCTTTAAAGTGTTACTACACGAAATTTAAAAAATCGTTAATTTTTGTTTATATCTTGTATACACTTTCTTCTGCTGTGTTTTCACTACTTTTTTTTAAAAGGAAAATTCACAATACAAATAAAGGAAAACTGCTACAATCGCTTTCTTTTAAGCAGATCCAATAAGGGATTTTGCCCGGATTTTCAGTTTCAGAGGGGGAGGGTGTGTAAAAACCCAATGCTATAGAAGGGTTTCATAGGGTTTAAATTCCGATTTCCAACTGTTACAATTTTAAAGTTTGGGAGTGTTTGAGAATTTGAGGGGTGACACTCCCCCCATTGCGGAAGTCTGGTAGAATCTCTGAATGCAATTGTTTTAGTTAGTAATTTCACCTTATTCGTCTGTCTGCAACGTACGTTTGCGTTTGAACGGAGAAACTGGGTCCAGGTTTGCGTTTATCGACCTTCAATTATATGTCGCTGGTTTCAATTTGGCAAGAACACACGCTTCGTTTTCTTACAGTATTTTTGGATTGCTAACACTTTAGTCCGCAACGTACACTAGCGCTGAAACGAAAGCAGTTAGAAACAAAATGACGTCACATTTTTCTTTTTTGACACAATGACATCTGCTTTACACGCTCCTTTGTGATCTGATGATGTCATAGAAAAACTGACTTGAGATTTGAGTTGAGCGGACTGTAGCAAACTTTTTGTACGTCCTTGAATTCGTTGTCATCGGTTCCGCCTTAACTTTTTGCGTATAGACTTATTTATTTATTTATTTAACCAACTTTAAATAAATAAAGGTTTGAAGCCGTTTTATTTTAGAGATTATATATAACAACAACAATAACAAAAAAAGAAAGGATTTGGGAAAATAATCGACGCTGACCTTATTCAAGGTATCATCCCGGCATTTGCATAGTGCCTCAGAGAGATGCGAAACGGAATCGCTACCAATTGAGCCCGCCTGTTGGACAGTCTGAAGTTAGAATTTAGAACAAGTTGATTTATTGACTTGCAAAAAAAAAAAAAAAAAGTTCGTTGGAGCGGGGATAGATCACGAGTTTACTGTTTTAACCTTCTCTTTCGTTTTGTTCGTTATAAACCCCAGCATTTGGTGCAGGGATTTTGCTGGAACACTTTCCTCAAATTCTCGAGCACGCGATCCAACTTTAATTTTTTTTCCGCTTAAAGTCGAGATAAATCCTCTAAATTCCTCTCCACACTTCTACTTACACCCCTAAATTTTTTATTTACATCCCCCAAATAAAAATCATGGCAGAATCTCTATTTGGTAGAATGCCTATATATGCTTTTTACAATATTTAATATATATATATATATATATATTTTAGAATTTTGACTTTCTTTATAGCCTTTATGACTATGGCTCAGAGCGAGAAGAGGGAGTTGAAAGGATATGGGAATGAGTCGGCTAGGCTCTTAAGTTGAAGGTACCATTACGACATTTATCTGGTGCGACTGAGCAAAATCTCGAGAAAAAAAAAAGTAGTTAGGATGGTCCGCCACAGGTATTCCTGTGGCACCTGTGGAATTCTGCACCACCCGAATACTAACGCAACTCTCTACCAAGTGCGTTATGACTCCGTACGGCACTTAAATTTCGACGTCCACGTCGTTTAGGTACTTATAATTCCTTGTTGATTCTAGTAGCTAATATATGTACAGTTAATATCTACAGTAGAACTGTAAAAAATGTGTATGGTCAGCATGACTGTGCTATATTAGGGCAGTTTATAGAAGAGAAATAGGCGGCCGTCCCTTTTCTAATAACTTGTATAATTTTATTTTCTGTTTCTTTGAAAAATAATAACGTGAGATGTCTCAAGCGTCTGAAGTAGTTATTCTTCACATATTGCTGTTTTTTTTTTCATTGGGTATTACCTACATAGGCCTATCTTATTTCCTTAATATTTTTAGTTCAAAGAATCTAAAAGTCTTTTACTTCTTTCTGTTCTCGTAATGTGTTTAAAATCATGTTTTAAAATTCTTGTGTGCGGTCGTCCAATGAAACTATGGCATAAACCTATTTATGAATTGCTGGTATGTTTCGAATAAGCATAATAATTGATTCATTTAGTTATGCTGGTTGTGGTTAAGTCATTTGAATTTGGTTTAGTAGCGCGCATAAGATCACAGGTAAGAAGGGCAAACTTTCCATCCGAAATATTGATAAGAAGGAGGGGGGGGGGGCCGGAGCAAAGAAGAACTGAAAAAAAGCAGCTTGTACAAATAAATTTAATATGCTGATAAAATTCAGTAGTTTTAGTACATGATTGAAAAAAAAACATAACCAAGGAATTGGTAATCTTTTCTGAAATTAAAAAGAATTGTCTAAGAATCATAAGCTTTTAACAAAAATACAGGGTTGATGCCACCCCTACTGAAACTACTAACGGAGCGAGTATAATAGTTACCATTCCATTGAGGTATTTTAAAACATGCATGGTATTAGGGGGCACTGCCTCTATATCCACACTTTTAACATTGCTTTACCAGCAACTGGGGTCCATGGAAACAGAAGTCTTGATTATTTTAGATGAAGAAGTTATATCAATCGTGTGCCGGACCTCTATGTCATACACAAATATTTATTTGGCCAAGAAGTGAGCAAGTTTGTTTGAACAGGTGATTGGTTATCAGTGGGAAATATGTGTGAGGAATGTGGTGGATGAGGAAAGGTTTCTTACTGAAATCCGCTGAGAGTCTGCACAATCTTTGTGCGCTGTGCGGACGTGCATTTCTCTGTAACATGAGAGACGTCATGTCGTGTTGACCACTGAGGAACGCTTGAGAGCAAGTCGAGTGTGCGTTTCATGTAGTTTAGCACTAACGATCTACACTGATAGTCTCGTCACGACGGAGGTAACATGATTGATAAATCACCGCTAACGCTGTGAACCGTAACACAATCAGCAATACTTTTGTGGTTGAAGGATTAGTTTTGGACAGAGTCCGGGACATAGATCCCTATCCACACATTGTGGGGATCCTGAGCAGATGACCACATCACACGTTATACATGAGAAATCACAGAAGAGAAAAATTCACTTCTGCTGTAGATTTTTCATATATAAGTGCATAACATCTGAAACAACTACATTTTGATCTGGTCCTTCACCAGAGACAGGCTTGCAATATTCATAAAATACGAATTTTTGGATTTATAAAAATTAAGGAACCCAGTCTTCACATTCTGCATATCTTCAGTATACTTTGATATGTAACTGACGCAACAAAAACGGGATTTGACGTTGAACCACCTCCGTGAGAAACAGAACCCTGAAACCCGGATTTTTTTCTAATCTGAAATCATATTTCTGATACCATTTTGAACACTTCGATTACGTTTTAGGCTTTTCACATAGAGGACTAAACTTAACGAGCAGACTTTAAAGAAAGAAATGTTCCTTATTCTGTTTGAAAGCATTCCGCAGGTCTAGAATCAAATGTTGCCCTCGCAATACAAAAATGTCCGCTATTAAAAAATCAGTGGAGATAAAAATAAAAGAATACCCGTTTTGAACTCCATATAAATGAAACAAGTTAGAGCGGCGATTCCACTAACAATTGCAAAGGCCTCGGTCCCTTGAAAGTATTTTAACCACGAAAGCATTAATTTGTATAAAACAGCCTGGCAACACTGATAACAGCAGTGCTTAGGATCGAAAACATTAACAGTACTTTTGTCGAATCATGTTTATGACAAATTTGGCGGAGCTAGGTTTAGCTGAATGGAAGCAGTTTGAATAATTGTTTATTTTTTAATGTGCTGGCAACACTGAACTACTATACTAATCAAAAATGTTTCGGTTCTGCTTATACACACCATTGTTTGCTATTGTATTTTGCTCTTTCCCATAGCGAAACGCTCAATTTCATCTATTACGGAATTTAGTCCCCCCCCCTGTCCCCCCGCTTCTTAAGGAATTTACCTCTGCAAATACATACAATTGTTTGCTAATATATTTCGTCTTTTGCGTTAGTGAAACGTTTATTATCAGTTATTAGCAATTTTTCATGTAAGTATACGGGGGGGCAAGCCCACCGACTATTTTCCTCCACACTTTTCGAACGACACCTCAGACATGTCTCTACATCTTATGGTTCATGGGATGGGCTGGCAACACTGAAAACGCAGTTTCTTGGAAGTGGGAACACCCGCAGTATGTTCGTATTATGTCAAACAATGTTTATGGCAAATTTGGTACTGCTATGACTAATATAATGGAAACGTTTTGAAAGAAATATAATTTTGTAGAATATAGGCTGGCAACACAGGTAAATGTGTTGCTTGGCAACGTAGTCTCTCTCAGTGATTTTATATTGTGTCTAATAATGTTTATGCCAAGTTTGGCGCAGCTAGGTCTAACTGAATGAAAGCAATTTAAACAATTATTTTTTTTAAGAATGAGCTGGCAACACTGAGCCACTACACCAATAACAACGGTTCCAGGGGCCCTGGGCTAGTTTAGCCAAGACCTTTCCAACGACACCTAAGCATCTCTCTATACCTTGTAGTTCCTGAGATTTAATGTCTAGACACAGACGGACAGAATGAGCGGGACTATGAGGTTCCTTTAGTCATAGCTTCACTATTATGGGACCTAAAATAAACTTTTTTTGAAACAGATTAAGAAACCAAATTAATTATTTCTGGATCACTTAAAATGGATTGGTCCTAATAGGAAAGATCTTGTACCTTTTAGATATTTGGAATATTTGAACAAGATAGTCACTATCTTTTAATTTTTTCTGACTTTTTTTTTAAAGACGTATTTTAAATTTATAATATTAATTTTATTTTTACTCACCTTCTTACACAAGACAGTAATTTTATAGGGAAAAGCATCTGACAACTCATAGATGGATCTCCGCTGCTCGATTTCATGAACATTTCATAGTCTTTAAGCTTTCAACAGAATATGAAATTATTTGGCAAAGCTAAATAAACTTATAATTTTTCATCACAGTATTACATATTTTGAGAGCTTCATCTTCGATCAATATTATTTATCATGACTAAGGTTGGAAATTATGCATATGATTACTACGTGCTTTTGTAGATTAATTACTCAAATTAAATGTAATATTTGTGAAATAGTTGTCGTTTGTTGTCATATTATATATACTTTTCATTCAATAATTTAAAGACTTAAAATATGGGAAAACATCTTAGATTGTTCTTCCTTACGAACGAGAATCCAGCCCAACTTGGTGCCGGTGGAAAGAAGAAAGTTGGGGTTCCTGTGCATGCAAGAGACAAGATGGAAAGAAAATAAGGCAAACAAGCTAGAAGGTGGCTGCAACTCGCTACATAGCGGAGCAAATTAACATGGAAGAAACGGCGTATAGATTGTTCTTTCATGAAATCTGAAAGATAGTGTACTAAGTGTGAACAGAAGAAACGACAGAGTGGTGAGTATCACGATATGCATGGGTGAAATGATCAATGTAGTGTGTGCGTATGCTCCGCAAGTCGGCTGCGAGGAAGAAGAAAATATAGAATTCTCTGAGCATGAACTTCGCAGCGTACTCCTAGCGGAAAGAGTAATTTTGGGCGGTGACTTGAATGAACACGTAGGAAGAAGCAGAGAAAGCATGGAGAGGATTCCAGGTGTCTGGGTTGTGGTAGATAGGAACGAAGACTTTGCAACGGCATTCGATCTGGCGATTTGCAATACATTTTTCCAGAAGAAGAAGACGCATTTGTTAACTTACAAGAGTAGTGGGGGGGGGGGAAATCAAATCGATTTCATCTTGTATCGAAAACAACATCTTAAGGAAATTAAGAAATGCAAGATAATGAATGGTGAAAGTGTGGCCCCGCAACCCAGAGTTGTAAGTGTGGAGTGGAAGTTTGCAGGTAAAAATAATAGGATGCCGTGAAATGGAGAGTTCAAAATTAAATGGTGGAGACTGAAAGAAGAGAAACTAAGAAAATTGTTTAGGGAAGAGGTTATTGAAAGAATAAATCTGCAAGAAGAGGATGTGCAAAAATGGGATGTGAACAGTAGGATCATGCTAACGGCCGCAGAGAAGACTTCGGGAAGAACCCCCTTCAGGATAAGAGACGTGGTGGTGGAATGAGGAAGTGCAAGAAGCTATTAAAGCGAAGAAGAAAGCAAAAATAAGATGGGATGCTTCAGGGACAGAAAAAGATAGATGTAGCTTCAAAGCGGCTAATAAGGAAGCAAAGAGGGCAGTGGCTAGAGCAAAAGCGCAAACCTGGGATGAACTGAATAACGAACTTGAAACACCAGGTGGACTGAAGAAGCTACATAGGTTAAAAAAAACAGAGACAAGGCAACAAAGGATATTAGGAAAATTAAGGATGACCAAGGATTAGTGCTTAGCGATGAAGACAGAATCAAAGAGAGATGGGCGACATATATTTCAAAACTCTCCTAAATGAAGAAAATCCGAGGAAAATTCTTAGCGATGGAAACCCAAATCTTGGATCAACGCAAAGAATAAACCGGGAAGAAGTAGAGAAACCTTTAAGGAAAATGAAGACCGGAAAAGCTACAGGTCCTGATTGCGTACCAGGAGAAGCGTGAAAGAGTTTGGGACCAGAAGGTATAGATATTGTATGGCGTCTGATGCAAAAAAAAATCTATGAACAGGAATAAATGCCGACACAGTGGAGGGGTAGTGTTCTTGTACCAATTTATAAGGGGAAGGAAGATATACAGGATTGTGGAAACTATAGAGGAATGGAAGTAATGTCACATACGACGAAGATTTGGGAGAAAATTAAAAAAGGAAGATTACGAGAAGAAACATCAATAGAACAGTTTGGATTTATGCCAGGAAAAGTACAACCGACGCAACTTTTATATTAAAACACCCTATGAAAAGCATCAGCAAAAGCAAAAAGGATTGCATATGGTCTTTATTGATCTGGAGAAGGCCTACGACAGAGTACGACGTCAGGAAGTATGGGGATGCTTGAGGGAGAAAGGAGTACCCGAGAAATATGTATGGATAATGCAAGATATGTATACAATAACTAGAACTTAGGTAAGAAGCAGTGTGGGATTAACACGCCAAATCCCTGTTATGGTTGGATTACACCAGGGTTCAGCCTTAAGCCCGTACCTCTTCAACGTAGTCATAGACATTATAACTCAGGATGTGAGAGATGAAGCCTCCTGGTGTCTGATGTTTGCCGATGATATTGTACTGTGCAATACTATTAGGGCAGAACTTGAAAGGAAAGTAGAGAGTTGGAGAAAGTCTCTGGAAGATAGACACCTAAAGATTGGTAGCGGAGTATCTTGAGTTTAATGGAGAAGGAAATGGAGAAGTAATGTTGCAGGAAGAAGGATTGAATAAAGTGAAAAGTTTTAAATATTTAGGCTCAACTGTTACTGGGAATGCCGATTGATATAACACACATAATGCAAGAGTGATGGCGAAATTGGAAGAAAGTAAGTGGCGTTCTCTGCGACCGCAGAATCACGGAGTAGAATAAAGGGATGATTTACAAAACAGTGGTTAGACCAGCAATGATGTACGGAGCAGAAACATGGCCAATAAAGAAAGCACAAGAGAAGAGATTAGATGTCACCGAAACGAGAATGCTCCGCTGGATGTGTGGGGTAACAAGAGGAGATTGAGTGAGAAATGTGAGAGTAAGAGAAACAACCAAAGCTGTAGAGATATCTAAGAAGATACAAGGAAGAAGACTGCAGTGGTATGGACATGTAATGAGGAGAACAAATGATTATGTAGTCAGAAGAGTGATGGCAATGGAAGTGGAGAGCAAGAAAGATAGAGGGAGGCCAAGGAGGCAATGGATGGATAGGATCTCGGGGAGAAAGGTTTGTCAGGGGAAGAAATTCAGGACAGGGCTTTGAGGAGAATACTCATCAGAAACGTCGACCCCACGTAAGTTGGAAAAGACGGAGAGAAATAAGAAGACTCAAAGTCACTATCTCAGAAAATAGGGGAAGCTTGAAGAGAATACTTGAGATTTGGATTAATAGAGATCTTGATTTATGAAGCTGTTCTGAATCTTGTAACTATAAACTTACTTTGTGGTATTTTGGCACAACAGTATATGCACTCAGACTCTAACACACACTACCGCCTAATCAAAAGCAGAAAAGGAGAATGACCTCTGATCAAGTGATTCCTATTTGACTTTGCAGCTTTCACTTTGAGTCGCGACATGCTTTCTTTCACACTAATAATTTTTGCAGAGTTCCATCTCTATTGTTTCAAGTTAATGTCTGCATTATATCTCAACGAAGATCGTGGCCACTACGTCACCTTCCGTCCTCGGGAAGAGTACTCTCCTGGGGATGTCATTCCTTATACCTGTGACAGGTCTCTTAGGCCCCTAGATATAGGTTACATAAAATAAGTTGAATTGCGGAACCGGAGCTATTAATAGAGAACTCTCTGTCACATGCTGGCGAATGGCGACACGGTACCTTGTTTAGTTTCACCTTCTTATTCTTCCTCCCAATTTCATTGTCAAGTTTTGACGTAATTTCCAATAAGGTTATGGAAGAAATAGTTTGAGGAAATCTTGATGTTAGGTGATGCTAATTAAGAGTTCAAGAGTGACAGTTAAAGTAATTTCTTAATGCTCTTTGAGGTTCCAGTTTCGAAAGCTTCTATCCTCTGTTCTCACTACTTGGTTGAGTCCTCCTTTCTCGTTCCATACAAAAAATATTCAATCAATTTACCTCTCATATCTTTGGTTAATTGTTTCTACAGAAAAAAAAAATCTTTCTTTCCGCAAATGCTTTATCATCCCCAATTACAATTCCAAACTTTTTGTTTCATATAGACCCTTCAATAATCCTCATTGACAGTCCACATTCACTCCTCCTATTCTAGACTTTCCTCTAGTTTCCTTTCGTCTTACAATCATTCCTTTCATTCTGAAGAACTGTCATCCCAACGCCTTCTTACTAGTGCTTCCACTATTTTGTTCACTGATTTTTAGTTTCCAGCAAGAAGAGCATTATCATCAGCATATCTAATAGAGTGGAACTCACATTTCCGCTGATCCGGTAACTGCGAATTCAGTTAACTATGATTTACTACAACCCGAAAATACGTTGATCCGGTAACTGCGAATTCAGTTATCTATGATTTACTACAGCCCGAAAATACGTTGAAAAATTAAGTCAAAAGTTCTATTACGTTGTATCGAGAGACTACCTTCACTTAATTTTCATTGCATTATACTGTTATAATTGTTTTGTTTATTAAATGTTATAATTGTTCATGCCTTACTGTCTATAATGTATAAATCAAACTTCATGATAACTAATAATTATATTCGTAGAAGGAAAACGAGTTATATATGTTATTGATTACTATCTATTGTATGTCTTGTAATGTATTTGTATCCTACACGGATAGGGAGCCACTATCGATATTTCTTCCTCTTCTTTCCTTGTAATACAGTATATGTTCTAACAATAGATTTATTAAGTAAATAGGGTGAAAAGAAAGATCCCTGTGGCATGCCTCTGTATATTGTATTTCATTCTGTCTGGAGTCTTTCTACTTTTATTTTGTGATTTAAATACGTATATAGGATCCTTTTAAGTCTTCGATCTTTCCAGTTCATGCATGTAGTCTTTAATACAGTACAGTAGTTCTCTCTACTGGTTTCCTCAATCGAACGCTTTTTGCAGATCAATAAATACTACATAGATCTTCTTAGCCTTCTGTATGGATCTCTCATCTATTGTTCTTAATAAAAATAAATAGTGTTTTATGTTCCTTTTCCCTTTGAAATAGTGGTGGTAAAGCTTATAAAATCAATTCTAAATTCATAAATTATATTACGCACTTATAAATTCAATTCAACGGGGATTTTGTAAAGTGGTTTCAAATCAAACTTAATATATCACCTTAATATGTATGTAGGATATACAATTTAGTTCACAAGCATATATTATTTTTCCTCCATCTTTGAAACGTCAGTAACGTATTTCACTCTTTTTTTTTTTAACGTGTGACGTCAATGCTGAGGAAGTGTATTTTTAAAGGAAGGTCATGTTGAAATCGTACAAGTAAGCAACCACTCGCTGGACTCAGAAGCCGATAGTGGAAGAAGAAGACGAAAGAAGCGAAGTTTTAATTATCACTCCTGTTTTCGTATTTGCTTTGTTTCTTATCACCGACGCAGAGACTTGCTACTTCTGCTAGACTCTTTTTTTCTTTCTTTCCCAAGTGTACTAGAGTGTTGTATAGCTTAGCACAACCAGCGGAACTTGCAAATTAAAAGAGAAACCAAGTTGTAAACAATTCCATGATGACAAAATCACGGTAGAAGCATTTTTGTAAATGGAATGAAGACTGACCACTGTATTCAGTATCTATATACATGTGTTGGTTGGCAGCTGTTGGTTGCTTTTTCCTTCAAGCACAACAACACGGCATATTTTAGAAAGCCATCTTGTTGATCACGATTTTACTTGGTTTGTTCCTGGTTTCTTTTGTGTGTATGTGTGTGTTGACGTGTGACTATATCTGTACGTCGAGGAGAAACAGAGGACATGTTCAGATATTCTATTCCTAGATAAAAAAAAAAAGAGACCTCGATAAACATACTTTTTGGGCCACTTTATGGACTATGACTTTGACCCGTCCCGATAGTAGTTGCAGTGTTTTTGTTTTAATCCACAAACATCCATACCCTAGTCGGGACTCAAAGTCGAAATCGCTTTCGGACTTTTCACCCTCAAACTCAAAGTCACCGAGAATGCAGTTTTATTCTAAGTAGGATTGTTGTTTGTTTGTATTTTCGAATAATTATCCGAATCAAATTTAACAGATTTTCGGATCCGAATAATTTGATCTCGAATTCGATTATGTATCCAGATAAGTTCTTCATTCGAATACGATTTATCGAATATCCGAATAATTGAACAAATGAATTCTTAGAAAATCGAACAAATAACTATTCGAAGAACTAATAATTCGATATCGGAATGCTCAACAAATGGCTTAAAATTGCAATATAAAATATGTGTTGAGTAATATAACAGTGTAAATATTTGAAATCCATTCGGACATTGGATTGTCCTGAAAAATACAAAATAATCTGTTGTTGTTCTATAGTTGAAACTTGGTTTATCGATTAACTCCTCCTTGGATAGTTATTCAATTATCCGTTATTTCAGTAATTGAGGCGTATGTGCGAACAAGCATTTATGTAACTTTGTGTGTGTGTGTGTGTGTAAATGGAGTTATTTACTAAAGAAAGGTCTCTGATGTGTTTTTCATATGCATGTGCACTTGCTTTGAGCATATTGGAACAAATGGCCTCGGTATTCAGAAATTTCTGGAGAGGCACTACAAAAACCGTGGAACAAAAGTCGATGTTACATGTTCTTCCCTTGAGTGAGCGCACGCTTAAACATTGTGTTGGATTTATGGAATAAAAGTCTATGTTACATCATACAGCGCCACCCCGCTCTGCGGACAAGATTGAACTTCCTTGCAGTTTTTCTCAATACACGCAAAAGGTAACATAGACGTTTGTTCGCGCATACACCTCAATTGCTCGATTATAAATATCCGAATACCGAAATAATTGTTCTATCTGTTGTAGGCTCCTAAAATACGTTGATTTTCTCCTTAATCTGTCTTTACGCTTGGATTATCTATTTGTTTTACTTCGAATTTCAGCTCGTTTGATCTACTTCTGTTCGTAATGTACAACTTCTCCCTAATTGATGATGGCTGTCAAATCCCGCTGCGTAAACCTTAACGTCTATTATGTTGGTATGCTTTCATCTATATACTAATAGAAATCACGTAATCGACCTAAGTATGTGTGTGTTGCCTTCCGGAGATATATGTGTTCAAAGTACAAGCTCTTTACTATAAGCTTCGAAATCGCGAAAGTCATCAATCTTAAATCATTGTTACTGCTGACTCCGTGAAGACTTACTTTGCCTATAGTTGGTCTGAAACTTTCTTTCTTACCTATCTTTGTGTTATCCTTTGCATTGAAATTCCCTAGCACAATCTTCGTGTTAAACTTGGGTAATCGTCCAAGTAGACTTTCCAGCTCATCGTCAAATTATCTTTATCATCGTCAGATACCATGCGTCTTGCGTCGGAGCATGGGCATTTATTAAAACAATGTTGTACTATCGAGAACGTATTGTAATATAGGCTAGTCTTTCGTTCACGAACTCTATATTCTGAACCGCTGTTATTCACGCTCTTCCAGACTTCACCGTCTCAGCGAGCTGCTTGCATAGCTAATATGTAACTTTCGTACTTCTCAGTCTCGCGTACCATCTCCTGAAGAGCGCCCTTCTTGTAGCAGTTTTGTTCGTTCCACGTTCCTGTTCTAGCAGTTCCCATCCGGAGAACTGAATAGTGACTAGTTTACGCCAGAAGGATCATCATTTTTACTGTTTCTTGACGTAATATAGCAACGTGGAGTTATCAGCTCTACGACCTTACAGTAAAGGCAAACATCCAAAATGTTGTCCTCAGTCCGTCTCTGAGCCTTATCAATTCCATTCATCTTCAGCCTCAAGGTGGTAATGATGAAGATGCTTCCTTTCGCCATTATATTTTTGTTCATGGTTATCTTTCCTTTCCCAGTGCCGGATGTATGGGGGCGCAAAACGAGGCAAGTGCCGCGGGCGGCATGTTTATGGGGCGGCAAACACCTACAAATAAAAAATAAAAACTCCTAAAAAAGGAAGTAAAATCTTCTATTAAACAGAAATTGACTTAACGTGTTCAAAATTTCAATACCGGCGCGCTAAGACATTTTTTTTTTATGTTATTCCATACAACCTGCCTTCATCTGTAAAATTCAAAACCGCGATTCAAGTTAGATAGGCAGGTCTATTGCCTTCATGGAGTTAGGAATAGCGATGCCACGACAGGCTCCAGAGAAGATAACAAAAGAACACTACGTGATATGAGACAATGTTGTGGCCGTCGCGTTAGTCGGTCATGTTCTTTGGCTAAAAAAAAACGATGGAAAGGGCGACAAAATTTAACTTCCCCCCACCCCCACAGGAAAATTTCTAGATCCGGCACTGTCCTTACCCTTTGTAGATCTATCTACTAACTGCAAGGCAGGAATACTGGCTTCGGTCCGGCCAGGAATATTTCCAGTATCCACCATATGTAGTGGGTATTCCGCTATCCGCCACCCGAGGGTTGGCGCCTAGTGGGAGAGATAAGTAACTCCAACCTATATTATGCAAGGTAGTTAAAGGTATTAGGTAGCACCACTTGCAAAATGATCGTCTGCCTTTTGATCCGTGACGTCACAGGTGAGAAGAAAGAATCGTATACGCGTATGCAACAGGAAAAAAAAAAGGCTATAACTGAGTTCTTTACGGTGCTGAAGATATTCTAATCTTAGGGAATTAAAATATGAATATTTATATTTTTAAAATGGTCATGTAATGCATTGTTGTTGTTTTTTTAATCAATCAAGTTTAATTTAATTATAGCGAGCAAATTAATTTCCAATGAAATATCCAATGCAATGAAATAAGACGAAATTAGTGAAAGTAATCAAATGAAATAATTTTAGTTCTGCTCGACCTTACACATTATATTGTAATCGAAAGCAGTGGCGTAGACAAGGGAGAACTGCGAGGCCCGTCCTTCAAAGAGGAGAAAATTATCTTTAGACTTTAGCAGCAAATGCTGTGAAGCCTTATGTGCCCACTCTGTCCATCTGTCGACAACTTTCAACTCAAGAACTACTGGGGCTACGAAGGTGGTTGAGGTGTCTTTAGAAAGGTCTCGGCAAGACGAGTTCAAACCCGAATCATTTATCTATATAGTTGTGGCGGTTCTCGAGTTTCGGGGGTCAACTTTGGAACTACTGGGATTAGGAAGGTGGTTGAAGTGTCGTTGGAAAGGCCTCGTTGAGATGAGTCAAACCCGTACAGATCATAGACACTACAGGGGCGGTCTTGGAGATAGGGGCAGTTCATAACTCAGGAACTACTAGGGACAAAAATGGGGTTGAGGTGTCATTGGAAAGGTCTAGCTTCAATTTTTCCCAGCAGGACTTTGATCATCCAAATACAATGCTCGTTGCTGAAGCCTGGCAATAGCATATATGCACAACTGGCTCCGCTTCACTTATTTTATAATAATTACTCTCCCAATTACCGGTATCGCAGCAGTAGTGTTCGAAGTGTGCGGTAGTCCATTGTAGATTATCTTCCTTAAGGGATTTTTTTTAAAGAAAAGAATAAAGCCTTTCTAGGGAAAAGGAGTTGCTTTAAAATTCTGGCAGATATCGACATTTGGTTCCTTCGCAGAAATGATGTAAAGAAATTAGTAATGACTTTCCGGTCCGGTTGTCAGCCCTCTGAAAGAATGTTATTTTAAAGAATTCCTATTCGATCGCGAAAATCGATCCATATTGGTCGTAAATTTCCGCTTGATAATATCTCTCAATTCTTACAGTATATTTATTATCACAGAATTTCTGCATTCGTAAGTTTTAGGGTTCTACAAAAATTATTTTATTTTATTTACATTTATGGGATGATCTGACAACTACGGCCTAAACTCGCTTGTAGCCCTCTAAGAAATGGTACAGAATCCGCCACTCGGAATCACAACTTCTTGAGCAAGGGATGAGGAAGTAGTGGCCAGGTTTCTATTTTAAATACTATCCCTGCATTTGTCTGATGAGAGGGAATGGAAACATATTTCTGAAGTTCCGAACAAAATTACCACAATTCTTATACGAGAGTGTAAGTAGGTACTATATTTAATAGTATATTCTAAACCAGCTTTTCTCAACCTTTTTCATGCTGCGATCCCCTTTTACCATGTCTTCTGGCCGGCGACCCCCAAAAGTACTTTTCTTGTTTATAATAAGCTGTTTCGTTTCACTTTGTGTGTGTTGAAACCTTCAGAAGGCTGTTGAATGCACAATTACCCACGCACACACACATCTCGCGAGCCCCTTGCACACAACCCGCGACCCCCACGTTGAGAAACCCGGTTCTAAACCAACTCGTTCGTATGCAGGCTTCCAGTAAGAGGAATAACCACAGTACACCCTCCATTCCGAAAGAAACCGAACTTTTGAAAACAAATAGTACCACTAGTGCCATCTGTTGTAATATTTTACCGGTAGATGGCGTAGTCCCTCATTGACAACTGGTATAAATGGCATGACATTTGGATGCACGGAAACAAAGTTATTGCGTTTCAACTGTCAGTGTGTTGTGTACATCGGTCGGAAAATGAGTTTCAAACAACGAGCTGCAATTGAGTTTTGTGTTAAACTGGGTAAACCTTTTACTGAAACGCACCAAATGCTACAAAATGCATATGGTGATGAGTGTCTATCCCGTACGCAAGTTTACGAGTGGTTCAGGCGATTCAAATCGGGTAGAAAGACGCTGGATGATGACGAAAGATCAGGCCGTCCCAGAACCGGATTATCGGAAGAAAACATCGAAAAAGTGCGTGAATTCATCAAACATAACAAGAAAGCGTCGGTGAAAGTTATTGAAATGGAATTAGGCATTCCTCAAACAACCGCATACCGCATTTTGACCGAAGTTTTGGGCCTTAAGAAGGTTAATTCGCGGTTTGTACCACACAAACTCACCGAAGACCAAAAAGTTGATCGAATTGCGCATTGCAAAGACATTGTTAAAAGTGCTCGGCAGGATCGAAACTTCTTGAAATCGATTGTAACTGGTGACGAGACGTGGTGTTTTGAATATGAGCCCGAAACAAAGCGGCAAAGTGCTGAATGGAGAGCGCCGGATGAAGGACCACCCAAAAAAAGTCGCTTGGTGAAGTCAAAAGTTAAGGTGATGCTGATTTGTTTTTACGATTCAAAAGGAATTATCCACAAAGAATTTGTTCAGCCCGGCCAGACAGTCACTGGAGAGTTTTACTTGGGCGTCATGAAGCGTTTGCTGGCAAGAATTCGTCGTATTCGGCCCGAATATCGAGAAATTGGCAGTTGGACTCTTTTGGACGATAATGCACCATCACATCGTTCGCGACTTGTAACTGAATTTTTGGTCAAAAATCACATTATTCGTTTGCATCATCCGCCCTATTCACCAGATCTCGCTCCGTGCGATTTCTATCTGTTCCCGAAACTGCATTTGGCGATGAAAGGAAAGTGGCACGCATCGATTGAAGCCATTGAGAAGGCGACGACCGCCGTCCTAAAGACCATTCCAATAAAGGACATGGAGAAGTCGTTTGACAACTTGTTGGAGCGTGCAAATATGTGTATCGATGCAGAAGGGGAATACATTGATTAATAAAAATGATTTGTTCCAAAATGTACATTGTTTTTTTGTTTTTTTAAAACGTTCGGTTTCTTTTGGAATGGAGGGTGTATATCCCACAGAAATAAAATATAGCATTTCAGAGGTTGGACATAACCCATTTAGAAAATTCCTCTCATCCCCCGTCGATTCTACTACTGATAATACTGTATGATTAAATTAGTTTATTTCACACACACACACACACACACACACACACACACACACACAAATCGTGATATAGCTTTACCTTTCAACTTGTTGAAGAGAAAACTGACGAAGCTTACCTTCCACTCTCGAGATTTTAGATACTGCCTGTGCTTTGGCTGCTGTATTACAGTGGCAAAGGCGGATGAAAGTCCGTAATCTGACATATACGTTGTATCTTTATTATTAGTTTATTGATATGTGGATATTTATCTGACAGTAACCTAATCTCGGGAGGTCGTGGGTTCGATCCCAGCGGCCGACCACCCTGACTGAGTTTTCTCCACAGTTTTTTAATCAGTCATACCAGGCAAATGCCGGAATGGTACCTTCAACTCAGGACCGGCCGACACCTTCTCGAATCCTTTCCCCTCCCCTATCCCGACCTGAGCCTAGATGCCTTAAAGCCATAAAAGGTATGACAGTATCCTAATCAACGGCAGGTTTGCTGGACAACGAGTTATGGTGGAAAATGTCAAATACAACTTCACACACTTTCATGGTTTGTAGTCAGCTGTCTGACGGAATGCACAAACCGTTTCAACGAGTAAATTCATAATCTGACCACTTGGATGTCCATGAATTGAATTTATTTTAAGCCCTTTTAGCATCTGAGGCTCAGGCCGGGATAGGATGCGGTAGAGGATGTTGGAAGGTAGACGGCCAGAGTCTATTGTAGGGACCATCCCAGCATCTCCCTGATATGACTGAGGAGAAATCCTGGAAAACCTTCAGTCACAATGTGCGAATTAAACGTTTTAGCCAGGGAGGGGGGGGGGACAAAATAACGCAGGGATTTCAACAGGCAACCTATATATATATACAGGGTGTCCGGTGAGGAAGTACAAATATTTTGGGAGGTGATAGAAGATGTCATTCTAAGCAAAAATGTATATGTGAAAATATGGCCAATTCTCCCTGGTTTCCGAGATAGTGGGGGGTACCTTTTCTACCCACGAAACCTGCTGCGTTCCGGTTAAGTGCGTATACCACACCCTGCAGGTGGTGTAAAGACGCAAATCATATCCCATTCGAAAGAGAATTAAATAAGCTTTCCGACGGTGCACAGATTATTGCAAGTAAGGCCAAAGGAGGGAAGTAACAGAGGGAGAAATAAAAATGTCCCTCGAAAATTCAGTTTTTTGGACAATTATCGCCTGTTATGGGGTGGAAACACTGTCACTAGGGCAACTAACGTCAGGACGACTAATTTCCATTGTTTTCTGATTTTTCATGTTCGTATGTATCTGTAATGATATTTGCATGACACTATTCTTGTACATTAATTATTCTTGCAATTACAGTAGAGTTACATTATGACGTTTTCTCCCTTTCTGTACATGTCAACAACGTGAATCTTGACCACCATCCTCAGCATAGAGTGTGGTATTCACTCAGTTGTTTCGGTTGCCCTAGTAATCCATTCACATTAAACTGCTTCATAAACATCAAAAAAAGAAATGGTTTCCAAATAGGCTTCTTAGCTGCTAATCAAAGTTTATGTACCCTTGTCAATTCCATGAAAATAGTTTTAATTTCTGCTAAATAAAAATGTTCCGATTTTCTATCTAAACTTGATCGAAACATCTTCTAGGGGGGGGGGGGAAGACATTTATCCCTGCCAGGGATGAAAAATAAATTTGTCAGGGTGGGAAACTTCGCGATAATGAAACAATGAAAATTATAATAATAATAATCCAGTAGAAATGATTTCCACTTATGATTATGAAAACCCACGTTACGTGCAATATTCACAGTTTTCATGCACCACATACCTCTGCAAAATACTGCACAAAACTGCGATGAAAAAATTGTAACAAAAAACAATTAAATTAATGCTCTTGTTCAGACGTTTTCGTTAACCACAAGACACTTGATGATATGAATTGCGCGCGTTATTGACCAGCTGATTCACAGCATTCTTCTCACCTGTGACATCATATGCGCACTCGGACGAGATTTCGTTCACGGCGCAGCATAAGTGAGTACCCCCTGTATATTATGAATTCTTTAAAATAGGCTGACTAGGCCTGTACTTTATTATAAAGAACACACAGTGAGCGTAACACTTTCGGTGTTCTTTCTAACGGGCGATGTTCTATCAGAGAGTGTTTTGTCTGAAAGTGTTATGTTAACTGTGCCTGTGTTTTTTTAATAATAAATTGTCTATGTTATCCCTATGTTAGCCTATTTTAACAATTAACTTGATCATGGATACAAGGTTTCAACATAGTTATGAATTTTGAATTTGAATTTATTTTAAGGCCTTTAGGCAACTATGGCTCAGGCCGGGCCATATGGATGATGATGGGATGAATTTGGTGAAGTGAATGAAGAAAGTGGGAGGAAACGAGACAACCCCGAGAAAACCCACGCACACGGTGTTTGTCCACCACAAACCCACATGGCATGAGCAGGGATCGATCCGACGTCCCCTAGCACCAGAGGTGAGCGCTCTACCAACTGAGTCACCGTGGCCCAACATAGTTATGAATTCTATGCAAACACTACTAATACAGGAACACACGACTAAGTAGATATTTAATTTTTTATATATGTTTATGTAGAAGGGGGGTAACCTAACCTTGTAGGTTACTACTAACCCTCCCCCCCGCAAGATGGATCTATATTAGTAACTAGATACATCACATGTCTTTCTGTATCAGTATTTGTATAAAATTGATAATATTTATTTACGTAATCTGAAAATCGCATCTATATAACCATCCAAGTATTCTCCTTTAAGACTCTCTATACATACGGAGGTCAATGTTAATATTATGTAATTGTTCGTATATTTCAAGAAATATCATGGAGACTCTCTATCACCTTTCCGTGTTGTCGTTTGTGTATTTGACGCGAGCGACATCTTTCTTTGTCCAAGTAACGTATACTTTTCCTTGCAAAAGTCAACATAGAAGACGAGCAATAAAATATTCCACGATGACTTTGCGTGTCTCCGTTTGTCAACGCTTTCATATTCTTGTCTGTTAAAATATGAAGACAAATCTATTTTAGAAGGGGGGAAATAATAAAGTAAAAAAAAAAAAGGAAGGAAAAAGTTGAGGCGCAGTGAGGACTAAGGAATTTGTGAGCCTTCATCCTGGATGGAGTCTCAGATAAATACGGTCTTTGTTAGTATACTTTACGTCCTTTCTTTTAAACGTTTGTTTACGAAAGAGAACTTAGTTATTTAACTGTAACCAGAAAAATACGGGCGCCGGCAGATGTTTTCACCTTTGGGGAAGAAGTGGGAGGTTTTAAAATACCGAGCACGAAGACATTCATTCTTTAAAGAAAAATTAATTTTCTTTATACTAGGGTCTATCAAAAAGTTTCAGGACTAACTTTGTAGCTCACCAGCAGATAGAAGCACATGGTTTCTCGCAGCCAAGTGACATGGCTGCGTTAACATCAGGAGTTGTTATAGTAGTGTTTTGGTGATAACGTTTGTGTGGTAGTCTGCGATTACGCCATGGACAGAAAGGTGGAATAACAAACCAACGGGAATTTTTACATTAAACTGAGTATATTCAATATGGCAGGTCACTCTCACTGCGAACGCAATCTTATGCTGTCATCTCTTGGCGCGCTACAGTGATAGTTCGGTAATTTTTTAATACTGCTTTATATTGGCTGACGTCCATGGGGTATTACTCATTCCAAAGTGCCATGCTTATCATAATCTGAAACAGAGCAGTATTATTTAAAGCTTTGGAACAAAACCAGTTTAAGATAAGCAAGGTCAAAGTAACCTGTGTAAAAACCTAGAGATAGTAGGCGAAACATTGTGCAATAAATATACTTCCCAAGTAGATTAGTGGTACCCGATCCTAATTAACCGAGGCTCCGACTTAACCGAGCCGATGAGACCAACGCGAAGCAAAACTTCGGGCATGCTCGTTTTGATCTTCCAGAATCTTCGGGCTTGCTGATCTGATGCACCTCGTGTTTTGTTTACAAATTCTGCTGTTTTTCTCAATCGTATAATTACGTATATATTGTTTTTGTAATGTACGTATTAAATAAACACTGACTTTACATTAATGCAGCTTGTTCTTGTCTCGTCAAGCTTTGTATCCCATTAACCCTTGATCTCCATATTATCCGAGGTAGTCCTCGGTCCCAATTAACTTTTGATAGTCGCGAGTCTACTGTATATTTATATGATTCGTTTCAATAACACTAGCTATCCTCTGCTAACCTAACCTATCAAATATGACGGAAAAGCACTGGGGAAAATATGAAACTAAATTAAAAGAATCATGCTTATAGCCACTTGTTTATAGATGGCACCCTTAAGGGCATTTTGTGAAACGACAACTAAATAACAGATATATTCATGACAGAATTAAATCGAATTCTAATGTGTGCAAAGTATGCTGTTTTTCCACAGCCCTGTGCCCAGATGGTCCCATTAGTCTACTTTCTAAATAACAAGGTAATAGCTAAATATTGCTACAGAAATATGATCATAAGTCTTTGACAGAGCGGCTAAACTTACCGGTATATTTCACAACTGGGAGAGCATTGTCTAAATAAAAATATTAAGTAAGGATTGTTACAGAAATGTCATGATATGACATAATCAGATGACCCTTGTTTGAAAACAGCGGATGAAACCTATAATATAGTACCATTAGTGAAACCTATTGGTTTTTAATACAAACACTACAGTCACCACTCGACACCATATACTAGAAACAGTCCTCGTGAAACCACAGTTGACAATTCTTGCACTGAAACCAATCTTTCCGTCTAATAATTCAGAGAAATTGCCATCACATTTACCACAGAAATCCGTAATTGTTATTTTATTAACAAATATTTTTGCGAGTGGCGTTTTTTCTTCAATTGTTGTTTGGACCTGTTCTTCCTGTTTCTTGCGTCACAGATGTATTATTTTCATGTCAGTGTTATTTATTTTCTTCTTGCAGTAACCAAGCATTGTTAAGCGTTTCCAAGACAATAAACCAACTTAGTGCTGGGTGAAAACTGACGTACGTAAAATATGTAACTTTTGGTGATATAAAGATTTATTCTGAACAGATTCTTCTGAAATCATCACTTATGAACTGATATTTGCGTCAACAGATGGCAGAGCAGCTAATAAGCTCTAAAGGGCCCGCTACGTTTCGGCGCCACCATTTTGGCGCAGGCTATGTTTTGGCGCTACCGTTTCGGCGCCAAAGTGAGGAAAACGGAAATTATTAACATACCTTATGACATAGTAATGTACTTTATACTTTTACTGTCCTCTGACGACAATTGATGATCAATGAAGTACTTAAAACATTATTTCTTGTTCTCTGCTTCTGACAAAGTTTTGAAGCATTATTTAAGTTCGCACGGTCTGAGCCAAAGAAAGATGCCTAAATGACTTAAGTGGATGGAACTTGTCTGTCATGTACAAGGGCACTAATAAGATACATTGCTTTACTAATGTAAACATAAAGTTTTTGTACATTTTTAACGTAAGAACCTTTACTTTTGCTAAACCTAAACAAGAAATGCGTAAGATGTGCTAAGTAGTGAATATTCGAGATGGAAAAATATCGTCAATAAAGTCATTTTTTGGGACTGCTCCTGGCAAAGTTTTGAAGCATTATTTAAGTTTTCATGGTTTGAGCTAAAGATGCCTAAGGGCCATAAGAGGACAGAATGTTTCTCTCGTGTGGGTGCTAATGAAATGTAGGTTGCATTAGTAATATAAATAGAAACATTAGTTAAAATGATAGTTCGTTCATGTTCAAAATATACATTTAGACAAAAAAAGAGTAGGCCTATTGGGATTGAATTTGACAAAGTTTTGAAGCATTATTAAAGTATCCTCAGTTTGAGCCAAAGATGCCTAAGGGCCATAAGAAGACAATGTTTCTCTCGTGTACAAGGATGCTAATGAGATGTAGGTTGCATTCGCAATATAAATAGATAATTAGTTAAAATGGTAGTTCAACCTCGACCTGACATTAAACTTTAACCTCGACTTCGCCGTCGGACTTGAACCTCGACCTCGAACAGATAATGACGTTCTTATCTGTTCTATTATATAAAAAAGTGTTCCAAAGGTATGCAGAATGCATTGTAATTAAATATGAAACTTCTTGAAATATAAAATAAATTACGAAATTGTGCCATTACGAAATTACTAGTAGCACCCCTGAATCCTGCTCCTCCCTAATTAGGTCCCTTCTATATCTCAGCATGCTTATGTTCTAAATAAATAAATTAATTAATTTTCCGCAAAAGAAAAAATCTTTATAATTAAAATAATTGAAAAAAAAGATGTTTTTCAAGTACTTACTGAAGTATAAACGTCTCGTTGCATTTCTTCCATGAAAACAGCCCCTGGGTCTGTTCTTCTGTCGCATCTTATGGACGAAGTTTTTAATACCTCTTCAATACAATACTTTTCCCTGGTGTGATTCTTTGGTAAAGTTCTGGCGCCGAAACGTTACGGCGCCGAAACGTTACTGCGCCGAAACGGAGGCGCCGAACTGAGCCGGTCCGTAAATTCTTGAGCTGTTACATTCAAGAAACGATTTAGAAATAAAAGTTTCACGGTTTTGAGCGTATTCTTTCCTTGTGCTAATTTGTCTTTGTACTTTGCGTGTTACTTTCGTCTCTTATGTAAATATATATATTTTCGTGATCATACCCACAATCACTGAACGTGGGCTCATACATAAAATTAATTGTACATAAACATGGTAACTGATTTAACCAGATGTTTCAAAATTTTTAGCAAAATCTGAGATTACTTTACTTATCATTATTAAACAATAACGATAAATAATTTATGAATTATAATTATTGAATCTGTTTGTTATACCGAAATTACCATGCCATGTTTGAAACATTTGAAGAAATTGAGATTAATATATATATATATATACAGGGTGTTTCAGGACCTCTGGTACAAACTTCGGGAGGTGAACCCTCATATCAAAACAAGAAAACAAAAGTCAATATGAACACGCGCCCTAGCATCGTAGTTTCGGCGCTTGAGGTACCCAAAAGCACCCAAAACTGTATTTCAAGGCGATTTATTTCGAATACTAATAGCTGTAGAGCTTGCGGTCCATCTTTTCGTCAAAGAAATCAGACTTGCTCGTTCAGAAAATGCACATGTCAGAAGTGATGGGAAAATGTGCGAGGGATTCCAGAGTGAAATTATGCAACCACGCAAAACATTCTTTATTTCTTCCCCATCTTGCATCTGTTTGAGGTATCACTTTGGAATCAACGTGGTGTTGTTCTCTGATAGGAAGTCGTCCTCTACTTGCTCTGTTCGACCCACATTCGCTGTGCAATTCTGGGGGAATCCCCCACTTCAATCAGGGAATCCCTCGCGCACTTTCCCGTCACTTCTCACATGTGCATTTTCTGAACGAGAAAGTCCGATTTCTTTGACGAAACCACGATCCGCCAGCCCTACAGCTATTAGTATTCTAAATAAATATCCTTGAAATACAGGTTTGGACGTCTTTGGGCCCTCTAGCGCCGAAACTACGAATGATAGGGCGCGTGTCCATATGAACTTTTTTTCTTGTTTTGAAATGAGGATTCATCTCCCGAAGTTTGTACCAGAGGTCCTGAAACACCCTGTATATATATATAAATATATCACAGCCATATTCAATCCACTAGTGGATGAGGCCTCTCCCCGAAGGGAGGAGTTGGTCTACTGCTCCCACGCTGACCAGACGGGTTGGGAGAGGAGAGCCGAAGCTCTCACTGTGATCGCCACTGTATTTTATTCACAGCAGCTCCCAAATTGTCCTCACGATATATATATATATATGAGCTCCTGCGTAGCCTAGTCGGTAGCGCGCTCGACTTCAGTGCGAGCGGTCCCGGGTTCGATTCCCGGTGGGGGCTCAAAAATTTCGGTGTTGACCCAGCATCGTGAGGACAATTGGGGAGCTG
>JAGDQP010000255.1:61453-79894 GCA_022664845.1 Lepisma saccharinum
TTTGGCTCAGGACGTAAGAAATTGTGAATGAGGAATTGTACAGAATTGATTTATCTTCCGTTTACTGCAAATTGTCAACTCACGCAAAATGCGTGAGAAACTAAAAAAAATGCGTTAGCGTTTATGTGGATTAGAAGGTTTAACATATGTGTTCTGTGGTTTAACTTTTGTGTTCTGTAACTCTTCAACACGTATATTTTTAGTTTTTCAGTAAGCTTCCGCATTTACTACCTTCCCGATTGGCAACTCTCCCGCATTTGAAGTTCTCGAGGTTGACGTCAGTAATAACAAAAATCGTTTAATAATATTACGGAAACACCTGTGCGTAATCGTAGCCTACATACGGACCAGGGCTTAAGCTGTGTTACTTTGGTGACCTGGACTCACCCGAACATAAACGACTCGGTCCGAAACTTGACCAGATTGATTTGTTTTTGTTTTTTTTAACTATAATGACCTGGGAAATTTCGGCGTTGTATTTTTTCGTGCTTTGGGTAACACCTCAGGTCCCGATCACCACTGACAGAAACACTGTTCAAACAAAAGAAAATAACTAAAAACTCTTCTTTGTCCTCCGGGTAACCGGGTCGAAATCAGGTCACCGGGTCAGGCCGTGTCCCAGGCATAGACACAGTGACCTCTGTCGGTGCTAGTTGGAATTAGGGTAGCCAAAAAATGTAAATTTTTCAGGATAAATGAAGTGTGGGGTGTGATAGAGGTACGTAGATGTTAGCACGTTTCTTTTTTTTAAAGGGGCTTAAAATATGACATCTGTACCTGCAGACAAGTGATTGTAAGTAGTTATAAAGAACGTAACTAACCTGACTAACTCTACTCGGCATTACTACGTTGAAAAAGGTTGTGGCATCGAAGCACAGCATGCAATGAATATTTAAATTGCTAATTAATGAGATGGTAAAAGTCAGAATGAGAAATTACTAATACTTTTTGGCCATCTTAAATACAATATGCACATAGCTTCGTTTGGCCTTAGCCAAAGTTGCCTAAAGGCATAAATAAATGCAACTCAATTCTAGATTTCTTTTTCAATACTGTATAATAAGTAACCCTGCCATTGCAACTAAATATAATAAAATACGCATGTGAAAGCGGCGTACGACGAAGTTATTCCAAACTCTGTAGATGTTCTGTTTGTGAGCATACAATAAGTGGATTTATGAGTCAGGCATATTCTCAGATATGGGAAGTGTCTAAACGAGTCGATCACGTTCGGATCTTGAAAGTAAGGATTCACTGAAGGTGAATTCCCTCCTGAAAAATTAAATGAAAGGATCTCATTGAAACAGATGACCCTATCTTCTGTTTCCCCTAAAAAAAAAATGTCAACAAATCCACCATTTTTTAATTTGTTAAGGCCTTTAGGTAACTTTTGCTCAGGTCGGGATAGGGGAGGGCAAAGGATTCGGAAATGTGTCAGCCAGGACCTATGTTGAGGGTATCATCCCGGGACTCATCTGGTGTTACTGAGGAAAAACCTCAGTCAAGACGGTCGGTTACTTGGATCGAACCCATGACCTCCTGAATGCTACGCCAACGCTCTACCACTGAGCGGCTCGGTCAAATGCACTACTCATTGTTGACTCCTTGTACTTTGAGGGAAGGAAGAAAACAGGATTTCATGTGGTTGCTGTCAATGGCTGGTCTCGTAAAACAATTTCAAGGGGTTGTTAAGACCAAGTGCTGATTTACTCCTTGAGAATCCCTATACTTCTCTCATAGATTCCCTTTAACTTTGCTGCGTAAAAGACATGGAAGTTCTTTCGAAAAATCAGAATGTCTTTCGCATTTTTTGAAAAATAGAAACAGCGTAGGCTAAACCCTGCTAATAACAATTATGTGTAAATTAGATTTTGAAACAATGTAGAAAATAGAATGAGTAAATAATTAGATTAATAATCAACCTATAATTTTAAGAAACTAATATAAAACAATTTTTATCCAATTCAATGATTCCGCCAGAACCCACTGTGGGGGACTCACCCCCTCAAATTCTCGACAACACTCCCCAAATTAACAAAAAAATTGCGGTGAAAAATAGATAGAAACCGAGCAAAGCTCCACTTACACCATCCCAATTTTGAATTTACACCCACCAAACTGAAAATCCTGGCAGAAACCCTGATCCAACTTCTCCCACTCTTTGATTGGGTAATCCAAAAATAAAAAGTAAATTTTACACAAGAATTGAATCTCACTAATATAAAATTATTAAAAATATAAAATGTGTTAGAAAAGTAAGGACTTTTTTTGGAAACCATGAAACGTCCCCAACCTAAGATCCCAAAAGAGGATCACACAGACAAATAGGGTCGCCAGGAGCCTAGAGTACCCACGCAACGCATCTAACCTAACCTCTAGCTCCAAACATTTTCTACACCCCAGACGAGCGGCGCAGAAATGCCTTCCAGATTTAAGAATATCTGGGAAAGAGGATTCCAGATCCTTGTGATCGCTGTAAAAAAAATAATTTAGATCGAGGGAGGAAATACCGGTAAGGCGACACCTCCAATCTTTTAATTAGATCGTCAGTTCATACTCCGAAGTACCAGCTGGTTCAGATTAGCGACAGATTAAGAAAGAAAACGCAAATCTTTACTTGTTAAATAATCTCAGACGATAATACGCATAACGACTCATATGTGACTCATACTATGTCTTTACTCACTTCGAAGTCTACAGGGTGGCAAAAGACCATGTCTTACCTTTACCTTAGTAGGGCCCACACCTGTAGTCTGGAATCGCAATTCCTGAAATAAAGACGAACGAACACAAACGAATGACGGTCGGAACTCAATCGAAACGTAGTGTCATAACGGACAAATGCAAATAATATTTATTCACACAAATCACATGCTGGAGTCACTTTATATGTCAATGCAGAAATAACCAGAAATTCAATATATAGTTCCTTTCCCAAGTCATCACTTCTCAGCTGGCGAAAGAATCCTACCACTGGTCTACGGATTTATGAACCGATCTAATCTAATTAAAATCACATCACTCAATACAATAGGTTTACCGAAACACAGAAATAATTTAGTATCAATTGCTATCAATTTCACGTAACGATTCATAGCTAATTTCCAATGAATATCAAGTCAAACATTAAATAACTCACTGCACATCACAAATATTACTAAACACTGTAAGAGGATTATCAACTAATGCCTTAGATCGTACCTGGTTAACTGAGAGGTTTCTATACCACGTTCACTGAACATAAACACAAGATTGTTCGAAGAAATATAAAAATTTCAGAATTTCAATTTATTGCTTTGAATTTACATATTGCACGTTTTCGGCTATGATAATATTATAAGAATCTGAACAGAATTACTGTTGAGTTGAAGGAATAAACAAATTTGAATGATCTATCTGGTGTACATTGAATTAATTAAGCAGAACTGAAAATGTCCATAATTTCTATAATAATTAATAAATTTCGTTGATATTTTCACAAATTATTCCCGAAATATTGTTATATAATTTAGAAAAGCTTTGTTACAGAATTACTTACACGAAAGAAGTTCTAGTCCAAAATACATGGTATAGAAAGAATCACTTTAACGCTATTAATTGTGTGACGTCATTACAGATGATTACTACCTTATACAAAAGACGTTCTGAATAAATCTTGAAAATACAAAATAATATTATAAAATACGACTTTTTCATCGGAGAATAGTGGCTGGAGATGAAACCAAAATTATCGAACCATGTCTAATAATATAAAATTTACTATTAACATCGAAACGGTACGCAAAGATAGCCGTACAGACATGTTGATAATTTGATCAAGTAAGGAAAATATGCGGTAGCTGTCAAACATGGCTAACCGGGAATTTCGAATAGATTTGGAAAACTGGAGACGAGAAATTGGCATATGATTATTAAAAATCCAACGAACCGGTACTTGTAATGTAAGAATTCGGTCAATAGTGGCCCCATACTGAAATTTAGAACATATTGTACATTTCGATAAATAATCTCGAAACAAAAATATATATAATTTTAATGAAGTGAAAATTCCGAAATAATGTTGCTGAAAAAGTCCTGATAGCACTAGTATCGGTTTTATTCTTCTTAATACGATTTATAATATATTACATCGGAATGGACGAAAATAGTCGAAATCGAAAATGACACTAAATTTGGTGTTTATATCTACCTCTCGTAGACAGGGCTTAGGAAGTACAGATGACGGAAAGCCCAGACTCGTCTCGTTTTAAAAATTGGAACTGAACTAACATGGCGTGGGAGAGCAGTTCTCCCAGCAAACGGAGAAGAAGGCTGATTCACACCAATCAGCAAAAAACAAGTCACGAAGCATTGACTAGGGTCCAATCAAAGACAAGTATTAGATCCAAGTCATTGCTGCGTGACTAACGAAAACCTGGATGGATAACGATAAAAATCCAAACGAAACACGCTCAAAAAGTCTAAAACCAACCAAAGAGAATGAGCTAAAGAGAACACACAGAAAGGAAACAAAACAGAGACTAAGAAAATAAAAGGGGAAAAAATAAATATAAAAATGGAACAGCAACTAGGCTGTTACAACCATGTTTTCTTAAAGAGATCGATCTACACTTAACTGTGTCATGTCAGTTTTTGCTTGGGAGGGGAAGGGGGCAAGATCATTTAGGAAGGACCTTATATAATATATCGCTCGGCGCATCCAACCTATTTGCATGCATAGTTTTACTTCATACCCTTCATACATGTCAGTGATTCCGCCAGAATTCCCCTATGGGGGTGTCAACCCAGATTCTCGAGAGTACTCCCAACTTAAAAAAATACGGTCAAAAATGCGGTTTAACTTGTCTTTTACATTTTTTACGTTTTAGTGCGCCCCCCTAAATAACGACTCTGCAACCATATCTCTAAACCTTGTTTCATAAAATACACTAGTTGGCAGCAATGACAACGGGGTCCTTGGGGATGGGGACACCTACAGTATTTTTCTATTGTGTCGACTAATATTTATGCCTATTTTGGTGCAGATAGGTATAACTCAATGGCAGTAATTTAAAAAAAATGGTTAGAAACACTGATCCAGTACACCAGTCAAGACTGTTCCGGCATATCTGAGCTAGCCTAGCCAAGATCTTTCCAACATCTCAGCTACGTCTCTGAACCTTGTGGTTCATGAGATATATTTTATGTACATGAGTTGATGAACATTGGAAAAGGGGTTCTTGAGGACAGGACACTCACAGTATGTTTCTATTGTGTCGCAAAATGTTCATCTAAAGTTTGATGCAGATAGGTTTAACTAAATGGAATCATTTTGAACAATTGCATTTTAAAAAAATGGGCTGGCAACACTGAATTACAGCATCAATCAAGATGATTCCAGCGGCTCTAAGCTAGCCTAGCCAGTACCCTTTGAACAACCCCTGAAGCACCTCTCTACACCTTGTAGTTCCTGAGATTTAATTTCTGAACACGGATAAACAAACGGACTGATGGACGACACAGTGAGCAAGATTATAAGATCCTTTTTTCTATAGTGGAAGCAACTCTTTCGTCTCCCCCCCCCCCTCCCGTAACGGCCAGCTTTCTTCTTATTCATTCTGTCATAATAGCAAAGTATAATTTGTCTGAAGAAGTGATTTAAAAGGTGTTCCTAAAGCATTTAAGTGCAATGTAAAGCCAAAATCTCCGACAAGAGATGGCAGTACTATCTCCGTATATATCTAATATATTTTTATCGTTGTACGAAATTTCAATGCAACGATACGGACTTTTAGGGATTTTTTTTATTTTCGATAATCTTCATTGTTGAAAGATCTTCATTGTTATAGGCATAACAACAATGAAACGATTTCAACAATGAACAAGAAAGAAAATGAAAAATCGGCACGGATAGAACTCTTGAATTAGTTATGAACTTTCTTTCCTGAAAGTTTGAACTCTCTAGGCTTGAATTTGTAGGAGCAGCATTGAAATTTCGAGCAACGATAAAAATACATTAGGCATATACGGAGAGAGTGCTGCCATCTCTTATCGGAGATCTTGGCTTTACATTGGCCTTAAATATTAGTCGAGAGTAGGGTCACCAACTGAAAATTGTCATATGCAACACAAAACTCAAAAAAAAAAAAAGCAGGACTTTTTGAAAAAATACCGGACTGAATGAATTTGTTGCAATGAACATTTTTTTTCTGGGCAGAATCACTTTCGTTATGTATCTTTTTATCAAGTGATGAAAGTTTTGGAGAGGTTAAGGACATAACTATTATTTGCTGATGTGCTAGTTCTTACTAATCCATTGTACTTTTCGCAATTTCGAGAACGGAGACAAAAATAGTCGATTGCGATATATCGATAGTACTAGCAACCACGCATCTTAGTAGTTAATAAATAGTGACAAATTACCGCTCGTAATCATAATACAAAATGTATAATAGGTAATGTCTTGCTCATTATATTTTTAAAATGCTGGACTTTTTCAAGAAAAATACAAAAGGTTTAAAAGCCGGACATGTCCGGTAAAAACCGAACGATCGGTAACCCTAGATATGAGTGAATAGAAAATATACAAGAGGTGTTCAACATTGACTTATTTGAAGTGTTCGAAACGGATTCTACCAGAACCCCAATGGCTGTCACCCCACGAATTCTCGAACAGCCGGAACTTTAATTTTTGTTTGCAGCAAAACTCTATAAAAACCCTGCAAAATTCTATTGAAACTCTTCAAATACCCCCCCTCTAATTTTTGTTTTCAACCCCTCCCCCAACCTAGAAATCTTCACAGAATCCCTGGTTTAAAAGATGCTCAATAAATCGTAAAGTGTTTTTTTTTTTTCCTTTCGAAGATAAGTAATGCTTAACCAGTACCTTTACAATCGATCAGAATTCACGTGTACGTGACTGATGACTGCAAGACAGAAACAGAGAGTGAGACAAAGACGATAGGAGAAAGTTCTTTGTTCTTTGGCTTTTGGGGTTTCTCTTTTTAAATCTGTCTATCTCCGTCTTTTATTTTCTCTCCCGTCACACAGTTGGAGCAATCCCTGTCGAACTTTTCCTTGAAGGTCTTTGAGGTTGCCCAGGAACATTTAGAAGTCTCTCAACGGCTCAGTTGAAAGCACTCTCTGGAGAATTCCAGAGGCAACGAGAAACTCAGAGAGTTTTGGAATTCGAAAACACTTTTCGTCTTTATTGTTTAAAACAAAAAAGACAAAAAAAAAAAAAAATAACTTCTCCGCAACTCTTTCGAATATGAAAAATAAAGGAAAAGAGTCTCTTTTCCTGGCAACGAGGAATCGATACTGAAATTTCAACAAACAAAATTGTTTTTTTTTTTTTAATTTTGATTCTGAAATATGAATATGTGGTTTTCTTCCCTACATTGATAAAGAAAGCAGTCCATTGTCGTATCGATTGTTGTCTAAAAAATGTGTCTGGTTAGGTATGTTGGGTATGCAAATTGAATATATCATATGCAGATATTCCGTAAGATGGAACTAGAATGAATAAGAGAATAAGAATACTTATGATAGCGTAATCTGATGAGTATAGATTAAGTTTATAGGGGGTAAAGAACTTAGATAATCGCAGGTTACTATAGTGACAGAACTAATATAACAGTTACTAACTTACAGCAAGAATCCATGTACAATAATAGCGGCTATAGTCAGGTATACTGGCTGTTACAACCTATCTCGGTCTAACAAACAGAAAACAAGCAGTTGAAGTCATATATAACACAGACGAAAAAAAAAACACAAAAGATATATCAAAACAAATGAGAATCCAACATGGGGTTCCACAGGGATCAATTTTAGGACCCTTATTATTTTTATTATATAGACTATAAATGATCTACCTATGTACATAACACAAGGGCACGTAATTTTATATGCTGATGACACGAGCATCATTGTTAAAGGAAAAGACATAAATGACTTACGCGCAAATATTATCAGAATATTAGAAGAAACAAAAAATCGGTTCGACAATAATGGTCTAATACTAAGAAGCAAAAACACAATACATGCTTCTGCATACAAAACAAGATACTGTCATCAAAAATATTAAAAATCACGCATCTTTTTTAAATGTGAACATAAATACCGAAACAACGTTTTTTAGGAAAGAGAATACATGAAAATCTTAAATGGAAGAGCCACATAACCCAGGAAAAAGCAAACTTAATTCTAAATTGTTTGCCCTAAGAATACTAATAGAGGCATTAAATACAAACGCATTAATTCAGGTTTATTATGGACTTATTTATCCAATAATAAGTTATGACATCATATTCTGGGGTAACGCATCAGAAACAGCATCAATCTTCTCTAAACAAAAGCAGGTACTGCGCGTCATCGCCGGAGTTAGCGGAAGCACTTCTTGCAAAGAACTCTTTAAACAATGTAGAATACTGACTCTTCCTTCTGTACATCTTTATGAAATAGTTTTATATACGAAAGCAATCAACGATACACTTATAAGAAACATAAATATGATACTAAAAGAAAAGAGGAAAAATTACAATTTTTTACAAGACTAACCCTCATTCAAGAAGGACCTGGTCATATGGGTGTGAAAATATACAACCAGCTGCCAACACATATAAGGAATGAAGAAAACACAAATAGATTGAATAAAGACTTAAAGGAACACTTGCTGGATAAGGTATATTACGATGTAAAAGAATTCTTACAATAAAATGCCACAGTAGCTCAACTCACGTTGTAGCACAAATATATTAAGCTAAGCATATAGGCCTATGCTATCAGGTACTTTGTAAATCTTTATGTAACACCATTGTTGGTGTCTGAACTCTCCAGACACCAATGGATATTGATTATTGGAGTAACTAAAATTAAAATAAACCTTCTCATGTATTACCAAACGTATTGTTTGTATGAATACTGTCATAAACTTGTCATTAAAACATTGATTTCTTTCTAAATTTATAATTGTTTCCGGTTGACTTCACTCGTCACGTTATAGTTAAAGGATCCCAGTTGATTTCCAGTGGGTACAGATTGAACGCTGTAGTTCGGAAGCCACACTAAACTACAGGTCTCGTCATTAGAGCGTCAAATTCATCAAGTGGAATGTAATGATAAACCACCAGTGGTGGTGGCCCGAGGATCTTGGTTCATAGGTCTGGCTCCTGATAGAATATAAATAATAGTAATAAATGATAGTGCTATGATCAGTCTGAAGCAAAAGTCAAATGTAAAGGAGAATAAAAGAGTAAGGTGAATTTTGAATTGATTCCGGAAAGTGAAGGTGTACAGATATGAAGCCACAGTATGTTATACACATTGCATTACAATATAATTGCACAAAGTCGCCACTATGATCCAGACATGTATTCCAACGGGAGACTAAATTATCCATGCCGATCGATTGCACCTCTAAATTCACCTTGATTCAACTCTTTTGTCCCAGGGTGACAGTTGCTCAGTTAGAATTCCAGCGTCTTACTGACTGGTCTAAATTGCCAGACATAAAAAGACATAGATTTAAACAGCATAGAGGATCAAAAATACATTGTCGAACCCCAAAAACAAAAGAAGTTACTCCACGACTTATGCCATGATTTAATCACTTTTCTATTTGTCAATTAGGAATCAGAATTCTTATTAATTGAGAGTACATAGTTAAATATAGCTGTGTTAATTCAACACAATGAGGTGTCCCAGCGTGACTACCAGTTTTTGTGTTAAATCAACACAACACACGGTGTTCATGTCGGTACTGGGAGAAAAAAAGTTACGGTTGCAGTGAGATTTGGACATTAGTTGCTTAGTTAGACGTCCAGCGTCTTACGGACTTTGCTAAATCGTCAAACAAAAAGAATACTCGATTATAGAGGATAAAAAAAATGTTGCTGAATCCCAAACACAAATAAAGTTACTCTCACGACTTATGCCATGATTTAATCACTTTTCCATTGGTCAATTAGGGATCAGAATTCCCATTCCTTAAGAATATGTTTCATTTCTATGAAAGCAAGCGCAGCATTTGACATGTTACGATAAGGAAGCAGTAATGCTGCTGAAGTGTTTGGCTGTCGCCATCTTGCATGCTTTCATAGAAATGGGATATTCTCAATGAATGGGAATTTTGGTTCTCAATTGACAAATAGGAAGTGATTAAACCATGGGATAAGTCATGCAAGTAACTTAGTTTGTTTTGGGGGTTCAGCAACATATATTTGATCCCCTACACTTTTTGAATCAATAGTGTAGTCGTTTAATTAAAATGTTGTTCACTAAATATCGTTTCCATCTAGCGTCTTATCTATCTGACGATTTAGCCAAGTCGGTAAGACGCTCGACTTCTACCTGAGCAATCCATTTTCAAATCTCGCTGCAGCCGTAACTTTTTTTTTCCTACTACCGACATAAACACCGTGTGCTGTGTTGATTTAACATACAAAAAGTGGTAGTTACGCTGGGACACAGCATTGTGTTTAATTAACACAGCTATTTTTTGCAGTGTATGTTCCATTTCTATGAAAGCAAGCGATCTAGATTGGGACAGCCAAACACTTGAGCAGCACTACATACGTTATTACAATAAGAAAGCTTTAAGAAAACTGGTCGAGTGTTTGACTGTCCCCATCTAGATTGCTTGCTTTCATAGAAATGAAACATACTCTCAATTAATAAGAATTCTGATTTCTAATTGACAAATAAAAAAAGTGATTAAACCATGGCGTAGAGTAAATTTCTTTATTTTTGGGGTTCAGCAATGTATTTTTGTCCTTTGTGCTGTTGGAATCGATTTTTTTTTCTGTCTGGCAATTTAGTCCCGTCGGTAAGACACTTAACCAACTGAGCAAGCCAGGTTCAAATCTCGCAGCAGCCTTAACGTTTTCCTTTTGCTTCCAGTACCAAAATCAACACTGTGTTTTGTGTTGATTTAACACAAAAAAGTATTGGTCGCACTGGAACATCAAAAAGTGTCGAATGAACACCACTATTTTTTACTGTGAATGATCTTGTCACATGTAAATAGTGTACTTAGTAAATGGGTGGTACAATTGTTGCCTTCTAATCAATTGAACCCTGGCTCGATTTCTGTTTGGGACACATTGGGCATCGTTGTTTAAAATGCAATTAAATCGCAAATATCCATCTTCATGATGACGACATCAGTTCGCCTTGTCCAGGGACCTTCAAGTCAGAGACCAAGTTCTGAACATAATAATAATAGTACGTAAATTAAAAGACCAGGATACTAATAGTGTAACAGGCCTTTATAAGGAAGGAAAAAGAAAAATCAGAATCACATAAGGAAAAAGAATTTTGAAAGACAGATACCAAATGTTTTACAGGTAAACATAGATAAAACAAGATACATGATAACAAGCCGAAACACAGGGAATGAAGGAAATAAAAACATAAGAATTAGGAATGAAGTCATAGAGAAAGTAAACAAATTTAAATACTTGGGAGCATACGTAACAAGCAAAAATGAGGTCACGGAAGAAATAAAAAGTCGCTTAGTATCGGGGAACGCATGTTTCTACTCAGTCCAAAAACTTTTAACATCGCGATTAATATCAAGGAAATTGAAAGTGAAATTGAAAATATACAGAACGGTTATTCTGTCGGTAATACTTTACGGTTGCGAAGGTTGGAGTACGACCCTAGCAGATGAACATAAATTACGTGTATTTGAAAATAAGGTTTTAAGAAAGATATACGGGCCGAAACGGAACGAGATGACTGGAGAGTGGAGGAGACTGAATAATGAAGAACTCCACGGACTGTACGATTCACCAGATGTTGTAAAAATAATGAAATCGCGACGACTAAGGTGGCCAGGCCATGTAGCTCGGATGTGGGGGGGGGGGGGAACGAAGATTATATGCTGTCCTGGTTGGAAGGCCGGATGGAAAGAGGCCATTAGGAAGACCGATACATCGTTGGGAGGACAATATTAGAGGAGATCTTCGAGAAGTAGGTGTTCGTGATGAAAACTGGCTTGATATTGCCCAAGATAGAATAAAATGGCAAACGTTTGTTACTGCGGCGATGAACTTGCCAGCTCCATAAGCCATAGAGTTAGTTAATTAGATACCAAATGTTTGGTGTGGCAAGTATTGGCTTTTATGGACAGGAAACATCGACTTTAAAACTAACTGATAAAAGCATATTGAAAACCTTTGGCTTATATTGTCTGTTACTTCTATTGGCGACCCAGCCAGGAAAGGATTTTATTCTGCTGGGTAGGCCATTATGTAGAGCGTGAACCATTAATAAAGCCAATGAAAACTTCCTTAACTTTTGAAGACCTGGCAGATTGGCCACCATGGACAAATGCATTTGGTAATTAGGTTTTATGATGATTTTTTAAAATCAGTTGTGGGGCATGGTATAACGTTTGTTCGTCTGAAGTCCATAAACTCTCAATCAATTTTCGACCAACTGGACAAAGTTATTTCGTTTTTAAAAATGTTTTCATTTCATTTTGATGTAGACTGACCATATGTACTCATGGGCTGTTTTCATGGTATATCAAACATCTCTGAATCTATAATTGGAGTGCAAAACAAAGTGCAAAGAGATGAGTAATTGACTTGTGTCCATTGTTTGGCACGTTGTGCAAAACTAAGACTTAATGTGTAAAGAGTTAATTTCTAACTTTTTTTGTGCTATGCAGTCCTCTAATCATTAATAGCATGTACTAGAGGTATCCAAAAGTTTTAATTATCACCCGGAAGTTATTGAGCTATGTGTATGAAATTTTACCAGTGTATTTAGTGGTCCTTATATACATGACGGAGAAAAAAAAACTCCTTGTGTCCTTTCTTGACCTTCCACAGCCAATCAGTGTAGAAGTATGTTGATTGCGCTGAAAACCACTGTTCCACTATTGAATGACTTCACTTTTGTCGTTAAATCGCCGAACCCGCAATGCGTTTTTCATCTCTGGGAAAATAAAAAGCTGCTTATGGCGAGATCGGGAGAATAGAGAAAATACATCAAGATTTCAAAGCCACAGAATCTTCTTTTCTCAACCGAAACTTGACTAAGCTGATGTATTGTCCGTAAGGAAACGAACACCTTTGTTGAAACCCATCGTGCAGTCACATTAGTCATGTGTAGTTGCTTGTGAATAGTTTTCCACACACTACCATAACAAAGTCCAGTTTCCTTGACTATAATTGGAATGGTTGCTCGTCGGTCTTCCAATAAAATCCACCATTTTCTTCACTGTGGCCACATCGTCCGTTCGTGATGGTCTTCCAGTCCTTGGATCGTCTGTGAGCAACATGTGGCTAGTTTGGAAATTCCTTCTTTACCTCGAAATAGTGTCATATGACGGACAATCACTATCATAAACAGCCATCAATTCATCACGGATTTGCTGGGCACTGTTCACCTTCAAATGCAGGAACTCTTATCTCGCTGTGAACCTCAATCTTCTCCATATTGCAGATTACTGATATCTAATGCATCGTGTAAAGAAATGAAAGGACACAAGGAGTTAATTTTTTCTCCGTCATGTACATAAGGACCACTAAATACACTGGTAAAATTTCATACACATAGCTCAATAACTTCCGGGTGATAATTAAAACTTTTGGATACCCCCTCGTAGTTGTACAATACCCAGAAACGAAATTTTGGGAAGAATGTGCCAGAATTTGCAATAGGTCTGAAAGATCTAACATCTAACCTCGTATTGCCAAGGCTATTTCTTCTGTAATGAGAAATCTTGAATACGCAACGCTTTGGAGGAGATAGCAACAGTAGGGATAGTGAGTAAGGAACAAAGTCCACAAACTTACTGCCACAGATGAAGTCAGTTGGGCTCAGGGTTCTGTCATCTCTCGCCAGTGGGAGTTAACACAGTTGGGAACATACTCCCAACTTATTATTATTATTATTATTATTATTATTATTTGCTGTTAAAAATCGATATGAAGTCTACACAACTCCAAATCAGGAGGTATTTACTCAATGATACGATGCAGTAAATATTTATGCTTATGCTAAAAGTTAGTGAAAAGGTTTAACCTCCTGATTTAAATCTTTCAGCCGTATTGAGTGTTAGTCTTTATTTGCATAAAATTAGAGATTCTGCTGGGACTAATGAAATATGTGGAGAATCAGTCAGCATTTGCCAAGGAGAGGAAGTAGAGATTCCTCCCATTAAGAAGATTAAAATCTCTAGGCGTCTTGCTACCATCAATGAAACACGACACTGATTTTGCTATACCGTCAAAACTGTACCTTTGACCACAATTTTTGACAGGCAGTGGCGAACGCAGGGTTGGGTTTAGAGGGGCAGTGTTTGCCTCCCATTTCTTTGTAGGGAACAGATTAATAGAAAAAACCGATGGTAAAATATGAATCCCTGTGCCCGTCACTGATTATCAAAAATAGTGGCTACATTATACCGCCTATTTATCAGAGGCAGTGACGAGCACAGGGATTCAAATTTTACCTTCGTTTTTGTTTCTGTTAATCTGTCCCCTCCCAAGAACTGGGAAGCAAAGCACCGCGCCCCTCTAAACCCAACCCTGGGTTCGTCACTGCCTCTCAAAAAATTGAGAGTGTACAATTCAAAGGTACAGTTTTTAGGGTGTATAAAGAAAGAGGAAATGGAAACCAGCTGCTCTTTTGGACTCATGATAATTTAAAGGTTAGACAGAAAATTGCAACAAGAAAGTTTGAGTGTGATAAAAGCTATGAGGAATCTTTTGAACTGTAGTGCAGAAAATGAGGACTAAAACATTGTTCTGAATGCTGACGATATCATGTACTCTTATTAATCAACTATACGATCCTGCAACTTCAAAAGGAATTTCTAAAGAACCCCGCCGACCAATTGCAAAACATTTGCTTTTGAAATTCAGAATTCTGTCAACGCATTTTAAAACAATGCCAGTGACCAGTTGTTCTTGCGAATGAACAGTTTCTTTTTGATTGGCTCAGTTTGGTTGCAGAATTTTCTACATCCCTTTCTACTTTCCTTAGTTTAGAAAAGCATTATTTTTAGTTTGCAAAAATTGTAATTTGTTTGATCTGCTGCGAAGAAAATCTGTATACTAAAACAAAAGTTTTTAGTGCCACCTATGGTGTACCTAAAATAAGGTTTTTTTAGAGCGATTGATTGGATTATTTCTTTCCCTAATTCTAACACTTTATTAATACCTATGCTCTACTGAAATAACAACACACACATGACACAGCTATGCGAACAGTTAGTCGTAATAGTCCTCAGTTAGTTTTGACATTTGAACTCAATATAAATTAGGCGAGTGTGACTGAGGAGAAGTTATGCCTCACGCTTGTACTTGATAAGCTATTCAGCAAGTTACTGAGCACTTCAACAATTTGTATTATTTACGATAATTATTTCTAGTACCTTTTTTTTACGTCCCTTGATGATACTTTTTTGTATTTCCAATTTGTCGACCTGTCCGCCTGCAACTTTCAACTCGCGAATTGATAAGGGTACGAAGGTTGTTGAGGTGTTGAAAATATTTCGACAAGACAAGGTCAAAGCTGTTCTAATTGTCTTGATTGGTACATGGAGTCAGTATTGCCAACCCATTAAAAAAACAATTTCTCAAATTACTTTCATTCCGTTAGATCTATTTGCACCAAAATTGTCGTAAACATCATTCGACCTAATAGAACAAAAACTGTGGGTATCCGTATCCCAAATTAACCCAGTTGTCAGTGGTACCAACCATCTTAAAAAAATAATATTAAGTTTCTCAATTTGCTTCCACACCTTTAGGCGCATCAGCATCACACTTTGCATAAACATTATTCGACACAATAAAAAAAAAAAATACTGAGCCCCAAACACAAACAAAGTTATTCTCACTACTTATGACATGATTTAATGACTTTTCCATTGGTCAGTTAGAGATCACAATCCCCATTTATTGAGAATATGTTCCATTTCTATGAAAGCAAGCGCAGCATTTGACATGTTGTTACGATAAGAAAGCAGTAATGCTGCTCAAATGTTTGTCTGTCGCCATCTTGCTGGCTTTCATAGAAATAGAATATTCTCAATGAATGGGAATTCTGGTTCTCAGTTGACAAATAGGAAGAGATTAAAACATGGGATAAGTTGTTCAAGTAACTTAGTTTGTTTTGGGGGCTCAGCAACATAGATATATTTGATCTAATACACTGTTTGAATCTATAGTGTAGTCGTTTAATTCAAATGTTGTTCAGTAAATATCATTTGCATCTATTGTCTTTCCTGGGTGACGGTTTAGCTAAGTCGGTAAAACGCTCGACTTCTGACTGAACAACCCATGTTCAAATCTCGCTGCAGTCGTATCTTCTTTTCTCCCAGTACCGAAATCAACACCGTGTGTTGTGTTAATTTAACACACAAAAAGGGCACTGGGACACAGCAATGTGTTGAATTAACACAGCTTTTTTTTTTTTTTTGCAGTGTTGGGACCTAAAGAAAAGTAGGTAAAAATATATTTAACTGAAACGTAAGTGAAAATCCTAACACGATATGATATTGAGGTGATTATTGAGGTATTCCTTTAATACTCTTTGATATTCCAGTAAACCACGCTGGCTCATTCAATTTTCCCCTACATATCCGTCATTACTCTTGTAACTATTCGCCTCATCATACTTAACACCCAAGAACTGAAGTAGAACTGGATGATCTCCCAGCAACCTTTAAACACACATATTCCGAGCATCGATAGGAGAATTCAATAGGAATTGCTATCTCGTACATGGATTTTAACACTCTGCATTTTACGAATTTCTTTGAGAAATATTTGATGGTATTCTAATTTTGTATATGGTTTTAGTGCCCTCTGGATACCCCAGAACTCCACACAGGTATCCCTTGATTCTCCTATAAATTACAGTCTAATCCACTGTTAGTTTTTGAGTGGCTCATAATCTTATTAACGTATTAACGCCTTGTTATCATGGGGTACAAATGTTTGCTAGGCTATATCTCCACAACTGTCTAATTTAGCTACTTCAAATGTTCACTTAGTGTCACCTTGCAGGAATTTTAATTTTTTTGGCCTTTAGGCTTTTAATTCTAAGGCCGGAATAGGGGAAGGGAAAGGATACGGGAAGATGTCGGCCACAGTCTAATGTGAAAGTACCATCCCGGTATTTGTCTGATGTGACTGAGGAAAAACCCTGGAAAAACATTAGTCATAATGGTCAGCCTCTGGAATTGAACATATGACTCCCGAACTGGTGTTAGGGGTCGCCGGATAGATTCCTGCTCATATCATCAGGGTTTTGTGGTGGACCTACACCGTGTGTGTGGGTTTTCTCGGGGTGCTCCCGTTTCCTCCCACTTTCTTCATTCCACCAATTCATCCCCATCATCATCCATATGGCCTGAGCCATAGTTGCCTAAAGGTCTCAAAACAAATTTGAATAATTCTCTAACACTCAGCCACTGTCGCTCGATCGCCTTGTACGGTACTGTAAATTTTGTTTGTAAACTCAACTTACGAAATGCAGCCGATACTGACTAAGGTATAATTATCACGATAACCACTTGACATATCGTGCTTAGGGTTTCACTTAACGGCTCTGTTATAGTTACGTAAATGATACCTCCTTTGTAACAATCGCATTTACTAAACTTTTTTCGATAAAAATCTTTAGTACCTCTGCTGGATGGTGGTTTCGCCCATTCCCGTCTTTTTGTAATTAAAGAATCCATGGCTTGATTTCTGGTAAGAGCATATTAAGAGTTATTGTTCATAATCAACTTTAAACCGTAAGGTCCGTCCTTAGGAACAGAATAGAATCATCATTATTATAATAAGCATGTTTTGGGCCTCAAGGGCCACTCTTACAACCAACCCATGTGAATATAATATAGCAGTGTCCGATTTGAACAATTTCCAGAGAAGGGGAAATTTTCCTCAGGACGTAGAAAACCGTATTTTATATTCATTCATATCCCAAGCTTGGAGGATATTTCGAAAACAGAGTCAGGGAAGATTTTCGCAGAGAGGGAAATCCCAATCACCCCCCGCTTTAAATCGAACACTGTAATATAGACTAGACTATAAAATACATATAATGATACGCAGAACCAAAACATTACATAGAATGGACACTTTAATTATACTTATAGTTCAAAACTGAAACTGAATCACTTTTGGTGATCCGGTCTCACCCGAACTTAGGTGACCTGAAGGCCCAGTCCGAAACTTGACCCGAGACGCGGTTAAGTCGTTCTTGGAAATATAATTAAGTGGGAATTTCGGCGTGGTGTTTTTCGGGCTCTGGGATAATATATCTAGTCCTTGTCACCCCTGAAAGAAACACTTTTCAAACGCAAGAAAACAAGTAAAACTCTGCTTTGTTCTCTGTGTTTGCTGGCCCAAATCGGGTCATCAGGCCAGACCTGGTGTGAAGCAGTACTTGATCAGATTGACCCGCGGATCCATTTCATCTCTGTTATAT
>JAGDQP010000255.1:80294-100356 GCA_022664845.1 Lepisma saccharinum
TATATATGTAAAAGAACGAAATATAATGTCCAGAAACCAGAATGAAACTACACTCTAAATACAGTACCCACTACTTAAAGGTATAAAACGGACGTTTTATACCCATTATTTTAACAGGTACGTGGTACCTAAGAGTTAGAAGGTACCACGTGGTGCAAATATATTTCATAGGTACAAAACCTCCAAATTTTAACGTCCCGGTCGCGCCAGTAATCCACACTGTCGATAGAATGAAACGAAAGTGTAAAGACACATGACCGTACCTAACCCCTACTAACCCACGATCGGCTACGAAAAATGCAAGAAAGCAATTAGTAATAACAAATATGAACCGATAGAAATGTATTTTGAAAGAAAAAACCGAAAAGAATCACTTAACCCCGGCCGAGATTCAAACCTGGATTCTTTCACTCAACAAGCCGACGTCTTGACCACTTAGTCACGGTCGAAGCTTGCAAACAGTGGTTTACAAGTTGTATTGACACTGCAGGTGTGTTCGACAGAACGTGCGCAGATGTCATTCGCGCGTGGATTATTCCTTTTCAACGTCCTGTTCATAAAATGGATAATTTCCATGGCAACTCTTTGCTTTATATACTTAAGAGAATATAAAATAATTTCTTAGTAAAGCAATACGTTGTAATTTAAAACGAAAAACGTGTACCAGTTGCACAAACTAACTAACGACTTGGCTTCATCAGACACACTCTCTGATTGTCGATGTTTTCATGGGTATAATTCCCCTTCTATTAATATAATGGGTACCCTCTTGGGTACGACTTCACTGTACCTATATTACCTTTCTTATTTTACAACTTATGCTGTACCCATTGATTCATGGGTACATGTCATGGATATGTTGTGTACCTACAATTCTTAGCGGTACATTCAATTGACTTGTGGGTACTAAATACCAGGTTTGTACGCACAATGTTTTAGAGGCAGTGACAAACCCACGGTTGAGTTTCGAGAGGCGGTTCTTTGCCTCCCGATTCTTAGGAGGGAACAGATTAAGAGAAACAAAAACGATGGTAAAATATAAGTCTCTGTGCCCGTCACTGCCTCTGAAAAATAGGGGGTACAGGCACGATTGATAGGTACAGTTGTTGCAGTGTAGTTATCATGAACTAATACTTGAACAATGTAGATGTACGAGCGTAATGCATTATGGGTACAAAAAATAACGTAAGCTGGGAATGGATATCAATAGTAAAATGAAAACAAGAAAGAGAATAGGGTCTATAATGCATACAAAGTCAGTTGGTAACATTTATTTGTTTAGTGACAACACAACAGGCAATGGCCTAATCATAGTGTTGAGCTTTACAAAGTAGTTGTACAGAGTTTATTGACAATTGCATCTCTAAATTCTTTAGGCGACATAAAGCATACGTCCAGATCATTGTGAACTTTACAGAGTTGGTTATATAAAGTACAAATTCTCCAGATTGGTGACCTCATCAAGATATTGGTTATTGCCTTTTTACAGTGGAAGAGACCAGTATTATTAACGCGAGTTTCAGATGACGGGACACGAAACTGTAATGTCGAAACTAAATCCATACAATCTAACTTATTTTGAACATTTTTTTGAAGAAATAACAGATCAGCAATGTTGCGTCTTTGTTCTAAGCTCTGAATATTAAAGTTCTTAATGACTGCATTGTAACTATTATAAGCAGGATAGACTCGAGTTTTTTTTTAAGAGTCAGGAATTTAAGAAATTTTGATTGGATTTTCTCTAATTGTTGGCAATGTTTCAATAAATATGGATTCCAAATAGAAGTTGCATATTCTACCTTGGATCGAACATAACCATTTTTTCCCCCAATGTTGGTATATTGTTGAACTCTGTTCCCGTTCTAATTACGTATCCTAATAACTTCAAGGCTTCATTTGTTATATTTCCAACGTGTATGTTAAATGTCAATTTCAAGCCAAAACTGCCACCAAGATCCTTAACTACAGTAGATCTGTTTAGTACAATTTTATTAATGGAATAATCAAATTGATGAGTGATTTTCTTTCTATTAAATGATAATACTTTACATTTACTTATATTGACTCCAAGTTAATTAATAGCACATCAGTTTGCAATATTATCTAAGCTTTGCTGAAGTCTTATGCAGTCTCCGATAGAGCTGACTTTTGTATATATTTTGAACTCATCTGCAAATAACAAGGCACATAATCAGGAAGGTCATTAACAAACAAGAGGAATAGTAAAGGTCCTAGGTTCGAACCTTGAGGAACTCCTGAGAGTGCAGAATATTCATATGATTTGTATTCTTTATAGACAACTGATTGCTTGCGATTTGTGAAGTACGAATAGAGAAGCCTAATCACAGTGGGTGAGAAGTGATAGTGATTTAATTTTTCCAGTCATATATTGTGATTAACCCTGTCAAATGCTTTCTCAAAGTCAATATAAATCACATCAACTTGCTTGCCTTCGTCCATCGAATTTGCTATGTAGTCCGTAACAAGTGCTAAGTTTGTTACCGTGGATTTCTGAGAAAAAAGCCATGCTGCTTAGTTGAAATAACTGGTTGAATATGATTACCAATTCTCTTGTATAAGATCTGTTCAAATACTTTTGCAAAAGCTGGTAATATTGCAATTGGCCTGAAATCATTAATGTCTCTACTATTATTAGATTTTGGGATAGGACAAACCAGGGCAGATTTCCATTTGTCGGGGAAAGTACATGTTTTTAGAGATAAGTTAAATGCTATCAATAGGGGATATTTAAATATATCAACACATCCCTTAACCACATATGAGAGTATGTCATCAGAACCAACTGTAGTCGTCGATTTTAAATTTCTGATAGCATTTTCAACTTTCTTTTAGTTGAATTTGCTCAATGCACAGTGTCCATATTTCATCATTTCTATTACAAACAGCATCACCATTAAGATTATTATATGTTTGAGAGGAGGATAGAAATACCGACTGAAAATACTGAGAAAGCATTTTCTATCTTATCATTGCTAGACAACTCCTGACATTCAAATCTTAATACATTTAGCGGTAGGTGCTTTTTTTTATTTTTGATAAAATTCCATAATTCGCTCGAATTGGTATTAATATTATTTTCAGAATTAATTATAAAACTCTTATAAGTAAATTCTAATGTAATTCTTAATTTCCCTACGTAATCGAGCAAATTTTTGATAGAAAGGTGTTGAGTTCATGATTTTCACCCTGATATGTCTTGACCTTAAGTTTTCTAATAATATCTTTGGTGAACCAACACGGATACTTTGAAACTGTACTTATTTTACGGGGAACACACCTATCAAATATTTCATCATTTGTAAGAATTCCCAATCGATAGCTGGTAGTTCCTGATGCAACATCAGAAAATTTGCTTTCCTAAAATTATAATAATAAGTGTTACTTTTCTGCTTTACTTTCTTGACCTTTCTGTTTACTATGTCTATTATTATATCTGGCTGATGCATATCTTCCGCTACCAACGGTAACAATTCTCTAATCACTTCCACATTGATAGAACTAGATCTAGTGTGAAATTATTATTACTGGCAACATTGTTGAACGATCTCAAATCATAAAAAAATATAAAATTATATAAATTTCTACATTTTACAGATATGCTTTGCTCAAAATTAAATTCGGTACCGGCTATCTCCGGTAAATTGAAGTCACCAATGAGGAGAATAGGACTGTCTTGCGGACAAGTGGATTCAATGCATGCAAATAGGTTATCATACCAATCTATACCTGAAACCGGTTCAAAATATACAACGCAGATAAACATTGGTTTCCCCTTTGCAGTTATTCTAGCAATTAGACACTCATATTGATCATCACAGCTATTCAATAAACACAGATTGTATGACGAAGTGATACACTTAAATAAAATAAGGACGTCATTCCCAGTCGATGGAAAACAATGGTAAACCTCCATCTCTTCCCTCTGTGTAGCAGAGCTATCATCATCATCATCAGCGTTATTGTTATAATTCTATTTAAACCTCTATGGACAGTATAATTGGAAGGTATTACGTTTTGTTAAAAAATATGCTTATATGCTGTGAATTATTTGAAAAGGTTGAAACTGCTAATATTTTTTTCTTTTTTCCTTCTCAGGCCCAAAAGATGCATGTGATGACCTGAAACAGACAGAGTTAAAACCCACAGTGACGTCACTCGACCATGTGAGCGTCACGCAAAGTAACAACTTATCATCTAGGAATAACTTATCGCCAAGTAGCGCCCTTTGTGACCCTCCGAATTTACAGGGCCATGGCGGGGGGCCGGGTCAGGGGGCAGGATCTATGGGACAAGCACCGGGTTCAGGAGCGGATTCCGACAAACCAACAAAACAGAAACGACATCGGACGAGGTTCACGCCGGCACAACTTAATGAGCTGGAGCGTTGTTTTGCAAAAACTCACTATCCGGATATTTTTATGAGGGAAGAAATTGCAATGAGGATTGGATTGACGGAATCCAGAGTACAGGTAAGTGATTCTTTTTGTTGTCAATTTACGGGTTGTTTACTTCATTTCTGGTTTATCTTAATAGTGCTAATTACAATTGATTACTGTTAAAACAATTGACATTTTTGTTATTGTGAAACTTTAAGAAACTCCACTCTCCCACACTCTTAAGAGTAAAAACAAATACACGATAAAAATATCAAACTAAGTTATTTGTTCAGACGTAGCTGTAGCATATATATAATTCACAGCCACATTCAATCCACTACTGGATGAGTCCTCTCCCGGAGGGAGGAGTTGGTCTACTGCTCCCACGCTGACCAGACGTGTTGGGAGAGAAGAGCCGAGCTGTCAACTGTGATCGCCATTGTCTTTTATTCACATCAGCTCCACAATTGCATCGCTATGCTGGATGGGCACCGTTCCAAAACCCTCTGGCTCTGGAAAAAATCCCTTGGTAGAGCCGGGAATCGAACCCGAGACCCCACGATCAGCAGTGAACAAAGGTGACCACTAGACCAGCGGGGCGGACAAATACAGTGAATATAATGAAAAAAGGAGCCACATTATGCTTACCAATACTATGAGACGACTTTTGCTTCCTCTTCCATCCATACAGGTTGTGTATTTTTCTGACCAGTTTTTCCTTCGTAATTTATCTATTTTATTCCAGTAAAATCGAGTACTGCTTTGTCTGATTGAAAATAAAAATTAATAATGAAACACTTTAAGGAAGCCAGCAAGTCAGGCGACATCGACCCGACGGCTTCATTTGCTCAACGAAAGGCGAGCCAACGGGCTGGAAGACGTCGAGTTTTGAAAAATCCCGACAAGTAGCCGACGTCGGCAAATCGGAGGACTGGCGTCGGCCCGGAAAATGACTCGACGAACAAACGCCATCAGCGCCAAACTTCCCTTAAATATTTCCGAACTATTAGGTCGGGGTTCCGTCTTAGTCGGCATTTGGCTTGCTGGGAAGCATTTCTTTCTGAGAGATATTACGGAAAATATCAATGAAATATTGTTATTAAAATCTCTTGGAATTTCAAAATTTATTCGAAATGCTCTCATCCTTGATCCGGGTTTAAACTAAATTTAATGTTATTCTGGTTTAAAGATAACGGAATATCTTCTATTATCGGTTTATTACTTGTATTTTCTAATCGCTCCTGACATCTGGCGACGATTTCTGCTATTTAAATCATATTTCAATTGTTGTTATGTAACAAATCTCATTTTAATTTGCTGTTTAACTGCACGATCGTTGACATTATGACAAAATCTATGATGTTCTTTTGACCAGTGGTGTAGCGAGTGTGCTTACTGCCGGAGGCAATTATTATGCCTATAGAATATAAATTACAAACAAAAGACTTGAATTACAACAGTTTAATGTTCAAACCATAGACGTAAGAATATAATAGGACTAGTAACAAGCAATTCACTCAATGTTATAAAAATGGGACGGCTGAGAGTGCAGTTTGTCATTCCAACATGGCGGATCGCGTATACTTCCTGGAAAGGAAGCAGACGATCTTGTGAATGTGCAAATAAACTTTAATTATCTAAATTTGTCCTTAACTACAAATTATTATAAAATAAGTGTTATTTCAATACACTTCCTTCTCAAGAGCAGTGATCATTCAAATCTTGAAACCTGATATTATTTCACTATTATTATTATTGAAGAAAAAACTTAAATATTGCTTACCTGTTTATCCTCACACGTACCTCTTGGTCGGCTTCATCAGACGCAACCTTCACATACCTTAAATTATTTCACAAAAATTTAAATTTTGTAATTAAAATTGGCTCAATTAATATTACTTCTTATGGCCAGTTGCAATGTTTTGGTCAATTCAACATGGAGGTAAGGCGCACTTCCGGCCCATAAATTTTGGCTTGTTACTAGTCCTATTATATTCTTACGTCCATGGTTCTAACATATTTTTTTTTTCTATTAACTTTCAACAAAACTCAAAATTCATAAAATGTTAGAGGAAGTCACACCCGGGCTATCCAAAAATGCATATTTGAAAATCCTACAAGTAGGGCTCAAGGGATTTCCCAAGGAAAAAAAGGGGATTCCCAAAAATTATTCCAAGTAAAGTAGGGTCAAAAACTGCATAAATGAGATTACTTCTAGACAGGTAAAAATAATACGTTTGCCGTATGTCGATATCTCAAGTAGATCCCGTATGCGGAGCGATTTTAAAAACCGTGCTGGGTTACATAACTTTCAGGAGTGTGAGTATCAATAATTCAATGAACAGTTAGATTATTTGTCCCAAAAGAGACAGTGTGTCATTTCTCAGTGGAATGGCGATATAACAGATGCAGCGTTAGGTAAAAAGTGGCCTCGTTGGTCAGGTGGGCAGAATCCCGGCTGGGCCATGAAATCTTGTCAACATTTAGAACTGTGTAGCTTATTGAATCGAAAATCGTCCATATTATTATTGTCTAAAATGCACTGGAAATGAAAAATTGAGGGCTGAATTCACAAACAACGTAATGTATCAACCAAAATATCATGAAATTGAGAAGAACAAGGAATACTCATGTGAATTTCAAATAGAGTTGATAGAAAATACATAATATCCTGAAAGAATGTCATTATGTGATTCTCTCTGTTTGTAAGGTTGAGTATAGAATCTTAAAATGTTGCAATTGAAATCGGGAAAGATTGAATTTCTATATAGATCCAACAGCAAGAGTTCAATTGCAATTGCCTTTCCTACTTAACAGGGGGAAAACAATAGCATAATTGCTTGGTGGAGACTAGTAACTGCGATCGCATACATGAAGTAAGCACAGGAGAGACGGTTCGTGTTTGTGTACCGCTCAGAGGGATCATAAGATTTTCAGAATCTTCACGTTTTCCCTGTCCCATAATGCAAACGCTGGGAAATACATTGAACAGAGCCACTGACCGCTACCTTTCTCATTCTCATCCACTAGAGGAAGTTCGCCGAGGGACATCACCGTTCAGACGTAGCTATGTAGATCCTTCAGGTGCAGATAAAAGTAGAAATGTTGACAAGATTTCATGGCCCAGTCGGGATTCTCCATCGAAGCACCACCCGACCAATGGGGGCAACTTTTACCTTACGCTGCATATGTTATTCACATAAGCTTCGCCATTCCACTAACAAATGACACACTGTCTCTTTTGGGACAAATAATCTAACTGTTCATTGAATTATTGATACTCATACCCCTAAAAGTTATGAAATCCCGCACGATTTTGAAAAATCGCTACGCATACGAGATCTTCTTGAGACATCGACATACAGTAAACAAATTATTGTTAGCTGTCTAGAAGTCGTCTCATTTATACAGTTTTTGACCCTACTTTACTTGGAATAATATTTGGAAATCCCCTTTTCCTTTGGGGAATCCCTTGCGCCCTGCTTGTAGGATAAGGGGAAGTTTGAACCGCCTACTCTCCGAATTTTCGTATTCGAAATAATCAGCTTTAAAATTCATTCTCCCACGCATTCGACAGCCTATAGGTCAGAAAGTACTGAATATTTGACACCTATTTTAATAAACTTTTCTTAGTTCGATCTCAGGTACTTACCGTTAAATTTTTGTTCGCAGTAATGAAACACCCTGTTTATTTCTTGAACTATTAGAAGTCAGAATCATTTATTAATACACTTAAATCAATATATTTAAAATACACGGAAGTGAATAAAATCTGGAACCATTTGTTATGTGTAAACATTTCTGTATGTACAACCAATACAAATGAAATAAGTTAGTGGAGGGAGAAATGCACGAGAAAATTGATAATAATATGTCATAGACACTACTTTTCGAGTTGGTTTATACGACATTATAATCAGTATTTTTTTTTTACTAGGGCTAAATAAAGGTCTGAAACTATTTTCAATTTTTTTTACTTAATTATATTTAAAATGCCTTTTACGTAACTTACATCGATTAGGGGTCAAGACAGGAAGACATCCTACCCACGGTTCCGGGGAGAACGTTAGTGTTGGAGGTACCCATCAGGTACGCGAACCGGAACCGGAACTAATACAGTTAAGAGGTAAGGCTGGAAGGAGGATCCCAAATGTAAAAAAAGAAAAATCCCCGGAAAGCACAAAAATACTCCCCGTCGGAAAAGCGATTCTGAAAGAATTTCTGATTTCCACATATTGATTGATTCAAGACATGTAAAAAAAAACACAAAAAAACCCGCATCAAATCGGGTCACCGGGTCAAGATTTGATCATCGGGTTCCCGGATTACAAAATCAATCTAATACCGTAATTTGGGTCAATATCGGATTACCGAGTCGGATCTTTCGGGATTAATTGGGTCAAGTTTTGTACCGGATTACATATGTCCGGGTCAGACCGGGAAAATCAAAAGTGACCGGTTTCAGCTCTGATTCTTACTATACTAAAGTAGGTATGAAAGGTAATTCAAGACTAGATGGATCATATTGTCGATGTATACGGAAGTTAATTGTTGATTTTGTAAATAGTAAGTCATGGTGAATTTATTTCTTTGAAATATATTGTTTAACCTTTTCATTAATTTATTTTTGTGTGTTGTATTATGTTCTTGTATTGTAAATTTAGTGTAAATACCCAGGTTGAGGTTGAATAATTTGTTCATGTTTCTTTCCTGATAAGAACACTTAACCCCCAGTTTTACAATCGTCGGCTGATCTTCTGGTCAGAGCTAAGTTGAGGCCAAATCATATTTTGGCCAATCAGCGTACGCAAAATATGACTTGGCTTCAACTTAGCCCTGACCAGAAGATCAGCCGACGATTCTAAAACTGGGGCTTAGAATTTCAATTGCGATATTGCAGTAGTTTATTTTATTTTATTTGCTATAACACATGTTTAATTTATAATCATCACCTGTAGTTAAAATTGTTAACACATATTGAGCCCACTTATTACATATCTTATAAGTATATTGTGACAGTATTCATGTCCAGTTCTCTAGCTATTTTACTTGTTCTGTTGCAGATTGCACTCATTTTTCATGTTGATGACGTCGTTCACGGTTTCTCACAGTAATCGAAGCTATCCCCTATTAGCTATCACAGAAAAAGTCAAAGCTATTCCCTATTAGCTATCACAGAAAAAATCAAAGCTATCCCCTATTAGCTATCACAGAAAAAATCAAAGCTATTCCCTATTAGCTATCACAGAAAAAAGTCAAAGCTATCCCCTATTAGCTATCACAGAAAAAATCAAAGCTATCCCCTATTAGCTATCACAGAAAAAATCAAAGCTATCCCCTATTAGCTATCGCAAAAAAAAATCAAAGCTATCCAGTCGAGTATTTTGAAGTGAAGCTTGTATTTGAAATATAGATAGTACTACAATCTATGTATTTATGAAATGTCTGATAAGGAAATACATTTTCATGTAAAACACGTCTTTGCTTCAAGCTTATCATATCAAGCTTAAAGAAACTTTGTCTTTTACTTTTATTTTTTAAGTTTTCTGTTCTCTAACATTCTGATTGTACCAAATTCCAGAGAACTTAGAGTAGCTATTTCTTAAACACACATCGTATTTGGCTATCCACACACCGTGTCTCCTTGTACTCGCCCACTTTTGTCTTCTCCCGTGTTCGTTGAAGGTAAATTATGAATGGATAAAAGCCAAGGGTGCACCTGAGAGCTGAGACAATGACAAGCCCAAAGATTCTTTCTGTTTCTTACCTACCTTTTTCTTTTTTTTTTTCTCCACATTTACCTTTTTCATTAAGTTTAGGATAAACCCCCTTAGGGTAGAAAAAGAAAATATCTTCCATTTCTTTCACCCCCCTCCTTTGAAGGAGGATACCTGTTATAAAAACTACAGCACTCTTTTGAGGAATCCCAGAAACTTTTAGGGCAGCAGTAAAAAATTCGCATAAAGTGTGACATTCTAAAAGCTAGTGTCCATAGAACTTCCCATAGAAAGAGGGAAAAAAGGGGAAAACTCACGCCATCTCACCTGAAACGACTTCCAAAGATTTCACCCTCGCTAAAAGTTAAGTTTAAAAAAAAACTTTTTTCCTTTGCGTTCCACCGCGATGAATGAAGATGTAGTTTGTAAGTGAAAAATATATATATATATCAACAACTCTCTCCCGTGTGGTATCTCAGAAAATCGTCAGTTGCTAAAATGTCATAATATAAGAGAAATTTGGTAGATGTGAGGTCTAAAAGAAGATGTGAAAGAGTGCATTAAAAGCACTTCTCTTAATAACCCGACGATCACACCTGTTTGTGGTCCGGAAGTGTTATATTAATGGAGATTTTTTTTAAACCCAAGGTTACTTCTATCACAAGACATTGAGGAACTTACTCGCTACTTAAAGAAGAATTTTTAATGTTCAAAGTATTAGGAACATTAAAATCATCACAAAAGGTTTCATCGATGAACTTCCCGGGAATAGAACCACGTTTTCAGGTTGCCACTAAATTGCTTCTCAACTAGCTTCATGACCTCGGTGTGGCCGAGAAAGTTGAGCGCTCGCTTTCGGTGGGACCTTCTTGGTAGTATTTTTTTTTTTTTTTTTTTTTTTTGGAGGGATCATCACGGGTTTAATACACGTCGGGGAGCCCACTTTTCCCTCCGTTGAAGGTCAGCAGCTCATTTAGGACGTTGATAACAATTCAATCAATTGGATTACTATTTCTTATGGTTCCACATTAGGATTAATATATATATTTCAATATATTTTATATTGGTTTGTAGGGTTAGGATTTAGGCATCACCTTACGGATGGTATCGACGAAGAATACAAAAAATTAGGAGTAGGGGTGGCTCACGCAGAACAGGAGTTTTTTCCGCTTACCTAAGGAATCAACAGCCAACCTATATATATATAATTCACAGTCATATTCAATTCACTATTGGATGAGGCCTCTCCCGAAGGGAGGAGTTGGTCTACTGCTCGCACACTGACCAGACGTGTTCGGAGAGGAGAAACTCGAACTCTGATCGCCACTGTCTTTTATTCACAGCAGCTCCCCAATTGCATCACGGTGCTGGGTGGGCACCTTTCCAGACTCTCTCTCGCTTTGAAAAAAATCTCTTGGCAGATCCGGGAATCGAACCCGGGACCCCACGATCAATATTCAGTGATGTTAACCACAAGACCAGTGGAGAGAGAGAGAGAGACAGAGAGAGTCCCCATTTTCCAATAGGAGGTTACTAAATCAAACCAATTATAGGCCTACTAAATCATTCACATTAAGCTACTTCATAAATGTCACAAAAGAAATGGCTTCCAAATAGGCTTTTTAGCTGCTAGTAATATACCCTTGATACTTCCATGAAAATAGTTTCAATTTTTGTCAAATAAAAATGTTTCGATTTTCTATCTAATTTTGATCGAAACCTCTTCTAGGGGGAAGAAATTTATCCCTGGCAGGGACGAGAAATAAATTTGTCAGGGTGGGAAACTTATTTGCCAGAGGTGGAAATCCCGGGCATCCCCGTTAATTCGCACACTTGAATAAATATTCTTCAATGTTCAGAGATTATGTTGAAAATATTCCTATGTCCTCGTTGCGAAAATGCTACTTATATAAATGTATTCTTTATGGAAAATATTAGTTATTCCTGGAATGTGGCAGGTATTTTTTTTTTAAATAAGAAGTTACAAGGAATGCACGTGATACATGCGTAACACATCATTTTGTAATTTCAAAATGTCGTGTTCTACCAGGGATTTTGCCAAATATCCCTCTAATAGGGGGCTGTCACCTCTCGAAATCATCGAGCACATTCCCCAATTAAAATTTTGTAGAACCTCTTAAAAAAATCCACTTATATCCCCTAACTTTGTCTTTCCAGCCCCAAACTGAAAATCCTGGCAGAATCCCTATGAGTTCTACGCATATCTCGCATATTCTAATTTGCCACGACTGTTGATAATTATTATTGAAAACGTGAATAGTATATGACAGGAGTATACCAAGTTGTATATATAGAAATTAAGCCCTACTCAGCAACGAGCTAGCCAGTAAATAGGTGGTTTGGGAGCATCAGTTCATCCTTTGACAGGAATATTCACGCTACAAACCTACCACCTAGGGACGCCTTCCACCTGTCATAAAGAGAGTTCGGGAGTTACAGCAACCGGAAATCGAAAAACAAAGAAATGAATGCAATTTCTGTATACCTGAAAAATAACTGCCCCAGCAATGTCTTCAAATATTGTCAAATTCTTTTATTTTCTTTTTTTAAAAAAACTTGGTTATTGTTTGCATTATAACTGGGATAATAGATCCGGATATTGAATATACTAACTTCTTAGAGAAAAGATAGATGGCCTTCGAGACGTTAACAGCGGCAAAACTTTGAAGTGGGAGGTCCTCACGCCTTCAAAATCTCACTTGTGAACTTTTTGGTAGTGTTGAATCTCATATCTTTGTATAAGTTCCTTACTGTCTTGTGACTGCTGTCTTTATATTCTTTTTTCTTTTTGTTTTTCTTTACACGAACGAATGTGTTTTTTTTTCTTTTCTTTTACAATAAGAAAAAGAGCATAACGAAAATATGACTGTTGGTTGTTTCTTTTATTAATTATTACCTTGGTGTTGCGCATGCGCAGAGCTTCTCGAAATTCAGTGACGATTTGAAGAAGAGAAAAGAAAATCTGTTAGGAAACTGTGAAATCATATTTCAAGTTGAGATCTCAGGGTTTCCATCTCACCTATTTACTAGCTGTCCACAGAAGATTTACCTAAAAGCTTTTTTTTTTTTAGATAAATTTTAGTGTTATTTCTGTTTGTTTTAAATTTCTTATTAACTTGCGAGTTTTTAAGTATGAGACCTTCAATATTTAAGTTGTCTTCAATCCTCTCCGTTCCTTTCCTTTGTACAGCCAGTTAATTGTAACCTGGGCGGTGTTCGAAAGTCTGAAAATCTAATTCGATATTATAGATTATCTCACTGCCTCTGGGAATCGAACCGGAAACCCTTGATTTCAAGTCAACGAACTTAACCACTCATGCGCCGGACACAACGAAGGACAAAAGTTAAAAAAGTTGCAGTTTCGAAGTCTAATTGAATACATTTTGGAAATCCGATTTTCTGGAATTACTACATTCTGACATTTCCAATTTTCCGAAATTCCTATATTCCAGATTTGCGTCATTGCGAAATTCTTTATTCCGAAATTCTGTAATTTTGAAATCACAAAAGTTGGCATTCCGATTCTGGAATCTAGAATTCAATTCCTGAATTTTCCAAAATTTCGAATATTCCTCCTCCCGACTACGCGCTCCGATTGCAAATTTCGCTTTGGTGTATTATTCTATTCAAAACGTGATTATTACGCTACCTTTCATAAAGTAATGAAGCTGAGAAGAGTCGGATTAAAAAGCCAAGACATCAAATAATTCTAAAGTCATTACATTTGAAGTTTTGCTAAAGTGTCAGTGTTTTGAACAAGTTGAACATTTCTTTTCAAGAAGATATGAGGAAGAACGTAGTGTATATTTGAATGGTTGGCAGTGCCCCAACATCAGAGCTGAAACCCGCCTGACCCGAACGTTGGTGACCTGGTGAGGCCTGGTCCAAAACTTGACACGGTGACTCGGTGTGGGAAACATAGTTAACTGGGAATCTCGGCGTCGTATTTTTCGTGCTCTGGGGTACCATCTCCGGTCCTGCTCACCCCTGAAAGAAACACTGTTCAGAGCAAGGAATTAATTAAAGATAATGTCTTGTCTTCCTCCAGGTTACAGGGCCAAATCGGATCAGGTCCGGACCGAAACCTAGACTCGGTCCAATATTTGACTCGAGTGACCCGGTGACCAGTGTCAGCTCTGCGCCATAGCACAGGATATCCCAGAAAGCCTCTATTTAGATCTCCAATGTATGTAGAATATCCAATAATATTTTAGAACAAATAAGGATAATCCTACCATATCTTTCTGAGAATTAAGATAGTACTTTAAGTTTAAACTCCTGCAATATCCCTACAGTACGGAGAATATTCCTAAAAGAAAAAGCATGTTATTCTACTCATTCGTAGAATATGCGTGGAATATTAAAAAGAAAATATGCGCATCCTAGACATTCTGGTAATCCTAGAATGTTTTATGCATATACGACAAATATTCTAAGAATATTTTCGTGTCTCCGTGTGATAGTCCTAGCATATTCCTAGGATGTACTTGTGGTGTATGGTTAAGAACCGATTAAGTAAAAAAAAAAAAAAGAGAGATAATGACACCTTGTTCGTCTTTGCGAATATCTCTACCAAATAATTTATTCAGAGTACAAAGATTTCAAAGTACCAACGTATGAGAAAGAGTCGTTAGAAATCAGACAGAACTTTGCACTTTATAAAAAGACAAGTGAATTAGAGCGGAGACTAGTCGGGGAACTGTACACATGTAACTAACGCGAGGCTTCAGCAGCGAGTGTTTTTGATTTGTATGATCGATGTGTTTCCGCCCCGAGCTTTGGAAATATACCTTAAACACTTTACAAGCCTTAGTAAGTCCTGAATTAGAGTTATCGATGGACGAACGAACAGACAAAAATGATCTATGCGGTTTTGACCTCGTCTCACCAAGATCTTTCGAACGACACCTCAACTACCTTCTCAGGTCTAGTAGTTACTGAGTTGTAAGTTGTCGATAGTCGGGACACAGAGCTCAGGTTTCGCTGCTGAAGTCATAAAAGAGGAAGTGGCCTCGTTTGGTATTTACTGAAGTCGTCTGTCGCCTTCGCCACACTGGAAACAAGATGAATGTAGTGAAGGTAAATTTAGTAGCAAGTGGCAACCGATGTTCTTCTGTGAACGCGAACTTAACCTCATACTCAAACGTTAAAATAGGAGTAAGTAAAGTTGCTCATTATTCTATGAATGCTTAGCAACATATCCAAAAGTCTGTGTTGCGTTGCTATGGAAATGTTTTGCGTAACGTTGCTAGGGACATTACAGTTCACATTATATGTGATATGAGAGCAAATTGAATGTCCTTTGATCTCGAAGAATAATCGTTTGATATTGAAGATAATAGTGTAAGATGACGTTCGATAAACCACTGCCAATAAGTTTTAACATATAACCGTTATACACCGTAAACAAAAGCAAGTCCACAACTTATAAAACTAGGGAATGTATAACATTACAGATGCCAACACTGTCTGCTTATACCATCAAAATATAGACATCGCAACCAGAAGTCTTTCTTTCATATTTACTATTGACTCAATAGACATTTTTTTTTTGTTACAGTATAAAACATTTTTTGATTAACTCCTGCTTGCAATCTAACCTCAATGGTAGTTTATATTGAAGAGAGACAGTTATATATTTTCTTCAAGAGGTCGGTCATTCATGAGAGCCATGAAAAACTGGTAGCCAGTATGTCGCCTGAAGACAACACCATTCCATTCCTTATGGCGCAGCCCCACAACAAAGAAGTGTTTAGCGATTTGGGTCTAACTCTGTGTTATCCTCGAGAGGCCCTGTTCGTCATTCTCTTGAAGACCTTTTTCTTCTTAGTCAATCAGGGTCTTAAGACTCATGGCGTGGGCAGAGAAAACCTTTTTCTCTTAAAGGATGACTCCTGGCTGTTGAGGTGTCATATACATACACATAAGACAGCAAAGGAACCCTACAGCATTGTGGAAACAAGAAAATGTTATGCTGTTGGATGATGCATATTACCTTGAGAGCAAACAAAAGAATGCTTAAGCAAAAAGTGCGAGTTGGGAAATACTTTTTTTTTGTATGTGTATGTTGTTGGTTTTTCTTTTGCCCAATGTTGTTACGTGATATTAATGCACAGCTTATTGACTTCCCAAATTATTACCTTCGTGTTATTTTGTCGGCGACGTTACTTATTATAGATTACGTAAAATGTAGAAATAAAATACAGATGCAAATCTTTACCTTACTTTACATAAAACTGTCAGAAAATACTAGTTGAGAGAAGTGTTTAGTTTATGCTGTTTAACATTTATCTACAGGGTGTTGCAAAATAACAGCGACAAAAACACATCAAGAGATTTCTGACATTAAAAACAACGTTCGGCGCTATTGGCTACCGAGAGTGTTTAAAAATGAACTCTAGAGCTCGATATTATCAATACAATTGACAGTAAAACTGAGGCGCCATGGTACTGTCAAAGACTTTAAATCTACGCTATCAAGAGATCCATATTCCAAAATTTTGCAATGGATGCACAATGGATTCATCGAAGGAAGTAGGAGATTCTCAGATATTCTCTGGAGTAAATGTAAGTCGATATAAGCACGAATAAAACGACTTTCCACATGTGTGCAAACGATATCAACATCAAGCCTGTGGTGGGAAAAGATTCCTAATATCTTGGATTGGGGCTCAAACCTAGGATCCCCAGCGTTTTCGGGCCTTATATTGTGTATAATAAAAGAAAAAATAATTAATCTAACTTGAATTGCCTTGCAATGTTTAACTTGCTGTAAGTTTGGAATTTGAATGTCATTTTTAAGGCCTTTAGGCAACTTTGGCTCAGGCCGGATGGATGATGATGGGATGATTGGTGGAATGATGAAAGTGGGAGGAAACGAGAGAACCCCGAGAAAACCCACGCGCACGGTGTTTGTCTACCACAAAGCCCACATGGCACGATCAGGGTTTGAAGCGATGAGCCCAAGCAGTGAGCGCTCTAACCGTTCAGCCACCGCGGCCCCGCTGCAAGTTTGGAGACTTGTAATGCCGAACTTGCTGCTGCAATTTACTGTGCTATTTGGGTTGAGGAATCCCTTGCTCCACCATTGCTCAATTTTGGAATATACGTTTTTGGAAAGAGCAGGTTTGAAGACTTTGAGGGTACCATTCCGCCTCGGTTCTACTGTTAATTATATTGGAAATATCAGGCTCTAGAGTTCATTGTCTCACACTTTCAGCAGCCTAAAATGCCGATAGAAAGCATTGGTGACCAACGATGGCCTACACTTTTTTCCTTGTTTTTTCGGTGTTATTTTGCAACACCCTGTATAAGCACAACAGGCGGCTAAAACCTAAGCCTGTCACTTGTCTGAAGGATGACATCCTCGGCCAGCAATCTTTCGGGGCATGGAAGGGAAAGACTTTTCTAGTTTTCGTCGAGGGACACCATACCAGAATTCGCTTGGTGAAATTGAGGAAATCCCTGGAAAATCTCACTCACTTGTCAGTAGGACTGGAAAAGCATTTTACATACAAAAGCATGTTTTATCATGTGTTATGGACATTTCCTGATCTCTATCACTTCTCTGCCAAGTTTGGTCAATAAAGCGTTCTGAACCATCGATAGGTTTATCGTTCATAACAGAAGACACGTAGCATAAGATGTTTTACTAGCATCGTATAAATACAAAGAGATTTATTTCGCTAAAAGGAATTGTCCTTCTCTGTGTGATAATATATGGCTAAGAAATGTTGAAGAATTCTTGTTAGTAAGTGTGGAACAGTCCTATATTTGTGGATACAAGTGGTAGCACTTAAATATATGAAAATAGTTTGTAATTAATTGACATTTAACACCTCTAATTTTGAGGAGGAATCTAAGTGAGGTACATCCAGCTAATCTGAAAAAAAAATGGTGGGTGTGGATTGGTGTTCTGCCTTCAGGAAGGTATACGAATCGATAGTTCCTGGCCAAGATGAAACTATAGTGACTCGCCATTGCCTCCCATCAGATACAGATGAGGTCCTAAGGATGGGATTTACAAATAAAAGTGGATACCAAACCTCTATGTTCAATTTTACCCCAATGAAACTGGAAATTTATTTCGAACAAGACGATGAGCAAAAGCACTCTTGGAACGTAGCCGTAAAAAAAAAAAACTTTTTATTTGATCACTGTATATTATGCGAGACGCTTTGTACAAATAGAATGTGAAAAATTTTAACTTCCTCTGCAGAAATGTATCTTTTCTTTTAAGATTTTCTCGATATGTAATTTCTTTAAGATGTGCTTATAGGTGTTCTGCCCGAAGGTCCTTGGCGAAGGTGAACACATGGTGGTTTACTATTGCGTTGCGTATCGAATGAAGATGGCGTCCTAACGACGGGACCTAAAGTTTGATGAAGACTTCGAACCACTAGTGCCCTCATCGGGAATCGAATCCGGGATTCTTTGATTACAAACCAGCAAGCGTTATCACTCAACCACAGGTGATACACCAGAAGTATGAAGAAAACTATTATTAGATGTTATTTATATTTCTTCGAAGGATAACAATTCTTAATATCATTAGATATCCTCTAACTTGTACGCGACAGGGACAGTTCTAGATCGCTGTCCCATATCCTTATTTACACTGGAAAAAAATATATATTTGGATATATTTTTGATTTGTTACTAAAAATTTGATCTAATTTGATTAGTTCATGTTAGTATCAGTTATATAAATTAGCAATAGCATTTTCCTGACGCTAGTATATTGAATTCACCTAGCCGGGCCAGTGTTCCAGAATCGTGCCTATGCAATAATTACTAAGTAGTTTCGTCTTTTCTTTCTTGATGCATGTCACAAGGTCAATTATTAAGAGTCACAGAAATTATAACAATAAGACAAGAGCTTTTTGTGCTTGGAAGGTCTCCAAAACATTTTGTGTTTGTTTCGGAATCTAGTAGCGAACACATTGTGACCAGATTTTGGAATCCAAAATCGAGACTATGCCATTGAACTTTCATTGACTCGTATCTGCTTCACGTCCATGTCCAGCTGCTCGAATTAAAAGAGACAAAACATATGCTTTGGATTATTATTCTCTGTGGTTGGCAAAGCTGAATGTTTTCTATACGGCACGGTTTCTGAAGATTGACCAGGTGGGCGATGCAGTTTAGATGTTTAGCTCGCAGGTGTACAACAGCAACACAGGAGGGTGAACCCTCCTCTGCCACGTGGGGCAGGTGAAAGTTGGTGGTCGCCATTCACTCAGCACAGATAACTAATGGAAGTGTGTTACAATTGATGGTAATTATGAATATGAAGAAGTCGACGCAAATTCACGTTTTTCACTTACTAATACTGTACGTGTATTCTTACAACGATCTTTCGTGTACAGATTGTCTCTTTTGTCGCCTCCAGATTTTTTTTTCTCAGGAAATGAAGTCTTCTAAATAAATAAAGAAATTTGGAGGAAAAAACATTGTCTTACTTTATTATGATTGCTTGTTTCATTCACTTTGCTAACTGTAAATTATTATAATAATAATAATAGTAAAGAAAAGTCTTATCAATAATTAAACTTCATCATAGTCGCTGATTCTAGTTTCGCTTTTATATAAAAGAAATCCTATGAATATCTGTGTAATGTGCTACTAAATGAAACTAATAAGAATAAATTCTTAACAACAGGATAGGACACTTCAATGAGATTTTTATTGTGTTATTAACATAGTTTTTTAAAAATATAGAAAATACATTTTAAAGACAAACTTTTCTTCAACAATTCGTACTAAAATGTAAATAATAATAATAATAGTAATAATAATAATAATAATAATAATAATAATAATAATAATAATAATTATTATTATTATTATTATTATTATTATTATTATTATTATTATTATTTTGTTTATGCATGACTAAAATGAAAAGCATGGGGCGCTCTCTCATAT
>JAGDQP010000255.1:100456-125128 GCA_022664845.1 Lepisma saccharinum
ATTATTATTATTTTGTTTATGCATGACTAAAATGAAAAGCATGGGGCGCTCTCTCATCACTTTAAAAACTCTTCAATTAGCACGCCCCATGCTTTTCTCTTAAGTCATGCATAAACAAAATTATTTTTTACTTTCTAGTACGAATTGTTTAAGAAAAGTCAGTTTTTAAAAAAGTGTTTTAATTATTTTTTTCGAGTTATTTCAGTGTTGGGATATTTTTTTTCTCAAGTTGATCTTGTCACTCAAATCCTAGTGTTTCGCAACCGGTCAAACCCAACATCGTTGCAGGCTAGTATTTATTTTAGGATAAAGTAGTTCTTACTAAAACAAAATAAAATATTCGTTTAATTATAAATACACTACAGGCCAAAAGTATTGTATCACTACTGGTATCATTAGAAAACTTATTTCACATAATTATTAACACAGATAGAACACTTTTATTTTCTACAAGTATGTACCACAAATCCAAAGCAAAATATTCTTAATTTAAAAGAAATAGTTCAATTTATTTATTTGTCAAAATATCTTCACTCAGCTTTTAATACAGCAAACACTCAACCTAATGATCCTCCCAAGTAGTTTCTTTAAAATTTGTGCTTCAATTTCATTTCAAAATTTTTGCAAATGTTCCCGCAACTGTGTGTTATTAATTGGTCTACGTTTTAGAACGTTTCTGTCTAACTCATCCTACAATAACTCTACTGGATTTAAGTCTGGGCTTTGAGGAGAGCATTGCATGCTGACAAGTTCTTTTTTTTTTTATCTTTAACTTCTAAATAATTATTACACCATTTAGATGTGTATATTACACCATTCAATTTCGCGAAACAACCCCATACTATCACCGATTCACCACCAGGTTTTACAGTTGAATTAATATATTTATCTATCATACGTTCTTCAGGAAGTCGACAAACAAATGTTCTGCATATATCTCCAAAAATATCGAATGTTCTTTCGTCACTAAAAATCATTTTATATCATTGTTCTAATGACCAATTCTTATGTTTTTAGCCCATTGTAATCTTTTAAGTTTATTTTATTTTCTCAAAAGTTATTTTAGCTGCAAGGCATCCCTTTAAATTGTGTTCTAGAAGTCGGGGTTTCACTGTAGTAGTAGTAGATAAGGCTGTTTGTGGGGTGGAATTAACTTCTTCTCGAATTTCTGGAGGTGATTTTTCGTTGATGTTTGCTCGTAACAAGTATAAATTTATCTTCGCTTTTTGAAGTTACTTGTGATCTTCCAGAACATCAGCGATTAAATATTGACTGAGTCTGGTTCAAACATTGAATAGTGCGAACAACAGTACATTGATGTATTTTCACTTGTTCTGCGATGTGTCGCGTAGAAAAGTTTAAATTCCATAATTCAATAACTAGGGCTCGGTTTTTTGTTACCAATTTCGTGGATTTTGGCAATGCCCTTTATATGTGTAATAGAAACGATGAATAAGTGTACATTTCTTCACTCAAAGCCGAAATTTCTTCACTGATGGGTATTTACGGGTACACTGTTCATTGAAAGGCAGAAATAATAGAAAATCAATACTCATAAGCATAATTTCAAGTAGTTTCTTACTTTCAATGATACTTTATTTTGCATTTAAAAAAATATTCGTGTTGATATTCCCACCAGCTGAAAATAATTTTAAAATCGTTTTTGATTAACATACGTAATTTTACTTTTGCGTCATTTAAAAAGCATAAAATGAATTAATAAAACATATTTTTTATTAATATCAGTACCAATTCTAATCCATATTCATAAATCTACATTATCAAGGATGATGCAATACTTTTGGCCGGTAGTGTATATAGAAATGTAAGTAAGTAACAATGGAATATTGTATATACGTCGCTGTGCAAAGTTTCATCATTGTATTATGTTGAGAAATTAGCTAAATTAACGTTGCAAGATTTTAGGGCTCGATGAACCATTGTGAATTAAAGAAAAGTTTGCACAAATATTTTGTCAAAACTACACCTCCTGTAAAGTCAAGAAACGCACTGCCATCTTTTGAGACAAATCTACAAACATGAATGTAGATAGATGTCTCTAGAGGAGGAGATAGTGTATGTTGATCATTGTAAATTTACAACGATGTTATGGCAGACAAATTTGTCAGTTACACATTGTAATTTCACAAATGGACAATTTTTTAGTTTTATACGCTTTTCGTCTGAATATTGCTCTAATCAGTTGCGTTTTCTTTAATATCTAAAAAAAAAAACCTCCGCATTCTTCTTCAGATCGACATACCGAAAATTCCTAACGTTCTACTCTGTACCTGAGTCCACGTAAAAAAGTAAAGTTTTCCCCTGTGCGATGCGGGGCAGAGGCGTCATTTAGGGGGGCTAGGGGGAAACAATTGACGACCCCTGGTTTTGAGAATATACTCACAAAAACGTAAAAAAAACTTTAAAAAGACAAATTAAACTGACATAAAAACACAATAATAAATAATGCTTTTTTTTTAAAAATTTTGATCCTTTGTAGGAGTTCGGAACCAAATTCATTACTAAAACAACTACTTGTAACGTTCTACTCAGTCAGTTTTAATTGCCTGTTATAGTAATTAATTTGGCGCCGACCTCACAAAAAAAAAAAAAATAATAAATAAATCGAAAACGAGAAATAGATTTTATGAAATGTTTTTAATTTTATTTATAGTGCGTAGGTGGGAAAAGATGGAGAGAAAGAAGTGCGTTTTTAAATCTGACGTTTAACTTCGTCTTCTGTAAAAGTTTATATTTATATACCTTTTTGTTTCCATATTTGTAACCGCTCAAGAATAATTCTGCATTACGCCTGCATGAAGTTACAATTGGATCGCCGAGAAACTCTTTGCGGTGCCTTTTCAATGTTGACTAGACTTAACAACAGTGATTCTCAAAGGGTGCGCACGGCCACACTAGTATGCAGCGAAATTACTTCTCTGCCCCGTGCCGCGCCACGAGAACACAAATATTTTGATTAAAATGAGTAGCCCAGATACAAACGCGGCCAAGTGACCAAAAAATGAAAAATGAGTAGAAGCACTATTTGGTAGTGGTTTTCACTGGCTATCGAATGGGTATTTATTAGGCTAAAAAAAACAGCCCAAAGCCACTTAAAATGCAGTTTGAAAATCTCGCGCGGGTGCAAAGGCGGCCAAGTCTTCAACGCGTTAGGCTGCAAAACCGGCCAAATTCGTAATCGGTTGCAAAAGAGACCAAGTCTTACAGACTCATGGTCGCCGACAAGAGTACGGTTGCAGAACGGGCCAAGCCGTCGTTTTCATGATGAATGACGCATTAATTTTATTTTATCTTCGTCTTGCCACACGTCTTGCCAAGCTGAACTGAAATTAAGTTATGACTGCCAAAAAAACTTAGTCCTTCCAAAAGTCCGGGATCAGGCGGCTTATTATTCAAGACAGGTGTATTTGTATAATTTCACTGTTTGCCGGGGACCCTCTACAAGCTCTCAGACCAAAGAAAATGTGACCTCGTACGTTTGGTTGGAGAACGAGTTTGCGAAGGGGTCGAACCAGATAGCTTCGGCAGTTCATCATCAACTGCTTCATGCCGATCTGGAGGGTATCACCAAACTGCGTCTCTTTTCGGATGGGTGCGGTGGGCAAAATAAAAATACGACCATCATTGGAATGTTGATGTACTAGTTCCTGTACGATGCTCCGAAACATGTACAAAGGGTTGAAGTGTGGTTCCCGATTGTCGGTCATTCGTTTATTCCCCCGGACAGAGTTTTCGGAAACATGGAGAGAAAATGTAATAAACTAAGCGTGATCGAAAACCCTGCAGTCTATATCGACATAATGGAGAAATTTGCCACAATAGTGTCTTTGGGGGCGGAAGACTGCAAGGTGAGAGACTGGAAGAAGCTCGCCGATGAAGTCATCAAGAGTCCTGGATCTTGGCACTTCCAATTTCAAAAGTCTAAAAAGATTATCTTAACGAAAACAGCAAACCAAAAGTCGTGCCTTGTGCAGGGTTAGCCATTCTTCAACTTTGAAAGTGGAGAGCCAAAATCCCTTTTCAAAAGGGGCAAACATTTCAAGAAAAATTCTCTTCCCGATGAGATTCCCAAAGGGGTCCTACTGAAGAAAGCAAAAATGACCGACATCCAGCGGCTCCTAGCACTCCACTTGGGAGAGGCTTGGCCCCGGGAAGAGAAATTGAAGTTCTACAGCGAAGTTTTGCAGCAGCAACAGCTCCTGGAAATAGGCGGCAATCCAAACGGCGACGATTTATAGCTTGATTTTGAGCTTATGGATGACGATGATTACAAAAACATTGTGTGAATTCTTCTTTCTTTGTCGTGACACTGTTTTGTTTTCCAAAGATTGGTTTCCAACAACCTTGGCGAACTACTAACTTATAAAACGTGTTTAAGAAAACTGTGATTGTAATTTAAGTTTCCTATTTTATTCAAAGGTTGAAACCAATATGTCATATTAATGTTGCATACACGATATTATTGTAAACTTCGCCTTTTTACTTGATTAAAAAATGTAACACAGTTTGAGTTCATCAAAAAATATATTCTCACCAAAAATTAAAAGACGTTTTACCATTTTTGCGTTCAATTTTAGCCCTAGCACATTATTTTCTTGAATTATTACAACAGCAACATTACGGTATCATGCTTCTCGACATGGCTAGATATGCACCCGAATGACGGTATAGCCGGTTATGCAACCGATTGCACTTCCTTCATGGACGCCGATGCGGTTGCAAAATGGGTCAACTCACCCGTTAGGCTTCAAAACGGGCTAAGCACAACATTTGAAATAAAATATTAATTAAACAGTTGAAGTAGGATTATACAGCCTTTCATTCACTAAATCGATGGTTTTTTTTTTCCTTTTTGTTTAAAAAAAGGCGCCATTGTAACTTTGCTGTGAGAGCGGGCGTAAGTTTTCGCGCTTTTCCCGAAAATCTGTTAACATCGATTTAGCCGCCTTTGCATCTGGGCTACTCAAATGGTAAAGGAAAAGGGAAATAGAAATTAAATATATTTAACAAAGTTATTTATTAATACAAGAGGAACAGTACATTGTAAGTAACTAATGGCAATTGTTAAACATTATTGAATCAATGGTCCATTTTAAAAATTAAATACTGGCTAGTTTATTTTGAAACTTAGTTTGGCAAGATACATGAAACATGGTCCTCCCGGAATCATCACAGTTCATATTCCAGTTTGGGTTCTTAAATTTATGGTATGGAACTTCCTTAGCCTTTACTGTCAAAAGTGGATAGAAACCGCGTAAAACTCCACTTACAGCCTTCCAATTTTGACTTTACACCCACCCACCCCAAACTGAAAATCTTGGCGATATCCCTGACCGATCGATATATCTTATAGATCTAAGGTTATTCCTAGATGATCTTGACCCCACTCAAGCAAAAACTGAAATGATGCCACTGATGTGGAGGTAGTGCTCCACATATTCTCGTCAGACCCCTCCTTTACCTTCCCAAAGTGCCCAATAGTACCAAGCACACTCTGGTACTCAATTCGATAGAGGGCTGAGTGCACCTCAGAGTGCATGGGTACACAGCGAGAGAAGTCTCCATTGTAGACCAGGAACTGAATCCGGACTGCGTGATTCGCAGTTGGACTACCGTCAGAGCCACAGCGAAGATTTTTTTAATGTCTTTTAGGTAACTCTTTCTCAGCTCGAGAACTCTTTCTCCTTGCGAGTACACGATTTTCTTTTCTCTAATCATGAGTTTGAGTTGTGACTTTACCGTAATCGACTACAACTATGGAAAATACAACTAAAACGTACGTCGAATTCGTACTAGGCTTAAGTGTAAACCCGCGGTCGTGTTGCGCATATCAATAACAGGAGCCCCATTTTTTCCCCAATAGTTATTGTGCTCATTTCGTGTGCGCGTGGTCCCGGGTTCAAAAGCGATGTAGAAAACTCTATTTAGTGATTCCGCCAGCCCCCACTCCTGTGAGGGGGGGGGGGTGTCACCACCAAATTCTCGACCACATCCCCTAACCATGCAAAACTCCACTTACACCCTCCCAATTTTGACTCTACATCTCCGAAACTGAAAATCCTGGCGGAATCCCTGACTTTATTGGACAAAAATGTTTCGGAGTATACTTTAACAACAACAACAAAATGCAGGTCGTGTCCTTAGAAGTTCTCAAAGCTTATTTAGAACAGTGACAAGTATTTAAACAAATTACATTACATTTGAAGAATAGAAAATACACTAGCGGATGCAAAATATCATACAAATTCAAAACAGAATGCAACACTATGACACCAATGACGTCATATTTGAAATTCCAATATTTATTATATTGATACAAATTAATTTTCAAAATGAAATGTTATTTTAATTCATCATGTATGATTTATCGAGAAATATTAATTTTATTTACCATTATAAGAAGACGATTTTTGACTCAAAGTTGAAAAACATGTACCTGGAAAACAAAGCAAAATTCGACAAATGCAACTTTAAAGTTTGCCGATTGAATTCTGTTACACCCTATATAATTAATTTATACTCAGATAGCACGCCAACTTGCAACAAGGTTCTCAGTCCCTTGCTTTGAGCTTGTCAAACTTGATATTGCGACAACACAAGTGGTTTGGCTGTTATAACTAAACCAATTCAAGTTTGTTGGAACAAGTAGTTATGTGAGGAAGATTATCAAACTTGTTATTTATTTGAATTTTGTTTCGTTGTACTTTGGCTGTCGTCTCAGTGCGGTGAAGTCCCATTACGTACCAGGACTCTTTCATCGTAGGCTAATCTTCGCGAACGTCTACCCTTTTACTACTATCTTCTTTTACGACCTTATGAATTAAATATAAATAGATCTTGGTAAGCAAACTAGGGCGTGTGGTTCTGTGGTCTGCATCGCATTGATATGCCAATGGATTTCGGTTCGATTCCTACCCAGGGCAACGCTTTTACTTTTTAAGAAGTACAACGGTGTGTCTTACATGTCCTGTCAAGACTATATTTGAATCTCGATTCTTGTAAGCTAGACTGCTTGATTCTACTTTGTTTAATCCTTCTTGGCTCGATTGACTAAGCTTGCATCAAGTTTTTCCACTGTCATAGAAAGTTTAATTCACTTTTGAGACAGTTTAAAATTGGTAGGTGGGTATGCATCACTTACTACCATTATAATATAGTACAGCAATTATTTACAAGGAATATATTTCGCGAGTTATTTTGCTCCAACGTACAAGGGAAAAAGAAAGTATTAATATTTAAGCAAATAAGACACCTCCCCCCACCCTCCAGTATACTTGAATACACGTATTATCTCCTGTGTTCAATGTAATCTAACTTTGCGGAAACCCTTCAAGAAGATCCTCACTCGTTGTGGTGACGAAGTCGCGTGGAGACCCCCTCTTCTTCTCTTTTGCATTGCTCATACCACATAATCTTGCTACCTCCCCCTTTGTACGCGAACAGAATTATGATGAGGCATAAATCTTAAGCGGCCACTTGAGATATTGGCGTGCTTTCTAATACGCAACATGTGTACAGCGTGAGATATTCTCTTGCCTTCAAAGTTCAAAGGAGAGTCGAAAATTGGTATATCTTTGAATATTCACTACAACAATGAAACTCTTTCAACAATGAATAAAAATGAAAATAAAAACTTGGCACGGATAGATCTCTTGAAATGCTGACAAACTTTCTTCTCCGAAAGTTTGAATTTTCTAGGCTTGAATTTGTAGGAGCAACAATTTTTTACAACGAAAACAATGCATTAGAGACATGCGGACGTAGTGCTGCCATCTATTGTTTGAGATCGTTACTTTGTACTAACAGAATGTATTTTCTCTAATTATGTTTTTTTTTTAATTGAGTTGTATCATGTAAGATCAAGTCTATTATTGGTGGTCGTAATGATGACCCGAAGGTTTCCAGTCAAGGTGAACTGTTGGAGATAAGCCATTGATTTCCATCAGCTGTAGATGACGCCAGAAGGACGGAGCCTATAATTTTAAAGAAGTGACTCGCACCTTGTATTAAACCCGGGACTCCTTGATTACAAGGAAGCAAGCTGTACTCACTCAACGTACTCACCAGAAACACATAGTCTATTGATTTAATTCCAATTATTTGCTAGAAGGGTGTTGTCTATTATCAGTTATTTCTACTTTATTTTTTGATTATCTGCTAGTCACTTATTGTAGTTCCACTTTAAGGTTGAAATAGTGTACGATTTATGTTCTACCCGAAGGTAGGTTTATGTACCAAAATATCAGTAGATAAGATGAATCGATGGTGATTTGCCATTGCCTTCTATCGGATGGAAATTATGTCCTAATGACGGGACCTATAGTTTTAAAGGGGAGTCCCCAATCCTAAATTCAATATACGGTATTTTCCCATAGAGAATGAAGTTCGGGGGTCCTTGTCATGCGCCATTACTAGTCTTATTAAAGTCATTTATCGTTTTTATTTTGAAAGAAGAAAGAAAAAGCGAGATGGAACTGGAATATTATTAGGGAAGAGAACCAGGACACCAGGACAAAGCACCAGGACAAAGCTAAATTTTCGCAGAAGGATCTGTCAGTATTATTAAAGATAAGTGACCTATAAACCAGGGATGAACAAACCTATAGGTTTTCAAAGATCAAAAATTAGTTACATAAACACGGAGATTTATAAAATTGATTCATAATTTCGGGAATTTCTTCTCAAGAAATGGTTTTGAATCCTTTTGTGCTTTGGCTCAAAATTCGAATGCCGCATTACTGTATATCCAATTTACGAAAGTGGAATATTCGTGATTGACAGTTATTTGGATGGAAATTAAATCCAGATGGCGGATTTGGAGACAAACAATAATTTTCAGGTGTAGACAGACAATATTATTCAGATGAAGTAGCGAGCGATTCGTGGCTTTTATGAAGTGTAGGTACTCTAAATCCTTCAAAGTTCCAATATTATGATACAATACTCTAAATCCTTAAGAACAGAATATATGAATTAGTGTTTTCGTTAGTGAAATACATTAGTTTCTTCGATTCAGAGCTTCCATTTGGGAGTTTATTCAACTAAATTCTGTACATCCATATAGCTTAACTTCTTTCATGAAAAACAAAGTCAAATGTTAATTATATTTCTTTTGACTATAGGGAGATCCCTCAAATCCTACATGGAGAAATCACCTCTGTTCAGATAGTGGAAAATCCAGATAGAGGATAGTTTGAGGATGCTGTATAAATTCTAGATGATAGACGATATAATACGGATCATAGATATCTAGATGAAAAACAGGAAAAGAACAGAGTTTGATTTTTATAATAATAATAATTGTATGTACAGGAAATTTATTTAAAAGCGATGACTGTAAAACTGATATTTAATGAAATTAACAAAAATCATATGTCTTTTTTTTTTTAAGTTTTTGTTCATGTCGGTACAATACACGTATAATTTTAATTTATTTACTCCTACGTGTAGCATTTTAAATACAATAGTACATATTTTCGACCATAGAAACGAAAACTGATGTAAACTTTTACATATCACCCGAAATATAAGTTAAATAAAAGACTCATATTTGGTACAAAGATACATTAAAATACAAGGTTTCTCACCACTAAATATAAATACTTTATATAACTTATATTTCATGTTATATATAAAATATTACATCGATTGTTTATTTTATTACAATGCCACTTCTATCCCTTGGCTTCTAGGGTCGAACTTATCCATAGCCTTTTTTTTTTTAAAACAATAGTAAAAGCAACTCTATTAACGTTGGGAAGAAAGCTTCGTAAATTTCTAACTGTGTAGTTTTATTCATTTTTAATTGTCAAATTCATTAGGAATATTTGCTTCAACGTAACTACAACCGAGCTTTGATTTGAAAGCGGAGACCATCCTATCTAGTACCAAAATAGACTCATGTTAATCGCTTAAATAGGAGAAAATTAGTAACATTTGAGCTTCTCGTTAAATTTTCCCTGTCCGTTACACTCCACAACAATTCCCGAACATTCGTGTTAATTATTTAATCTTAATCAGTAGGTTTGACTGTATAGACGGAGAGAGAAAGAGAAAGCAAGAGCGAGAGAGAGAGAGAGAGTTTTACGACAATAATCACTGAACAACATTGAAAATCGTTTGACACCTGCGGGCCATGTCTTTAACAACATCTGCGCGCTGTGCTTGGTTTCCAGTAACTTAGTAAATTATTTTTTGGATTCCCAGCAGCTATAAGCTTCCAGGAGTGCAAATGATCATGAATGAAAGGCTCATTCGAGAAATTACACGTTAATTTCCATTTTGAAATATAAACACCGTGTTTGTGTATGTAGGGTCCCCGGTGGACAAGTCGTTTCACTCACCATCTCCCGTAGGTTAGTGGTTACGGAAATCGGGTTGGCACTGCCAAGCATATTGACTGAAGTTGATAAAAGTTTGCCTCAGCTCCACCAGACCAATGTTGGTATATTAGCAATAAAATCCATGGCAACTAACTTCCCTTTCCTTGTCCGTGGAAGTGTTTGTCGAAGGATGTAATCCCTCAGACATGTGATGGGGTTAGACCATAACTACCTGTTTTGGCTCATATATGTATGTTGTTCCGCTGGTCACCTTGTATTCAAGTCCTCCGTGTTTATTTTCGTGCGAGGACGGATTGAAAGCAGTGGTTTAGGATGTACTTTAAATTATAACTGTTACCGCACATAAAATTCTTTTTATCTTAACTTTAAATAAGAAGTTAAGTCGTTCGTAGAACATTATCTCTGTTCAATGGAAAGCAATGGTAAATGAGCATCGGTTCAACCTGCCCATGAACCTTTGGGTCATAGTCCTTCCTCCGCGTATTAGTGATAGCCTATACCTTTTCCATCCAGTCTCGCGCAGAGCTGAAACGGGTCATCAGGTCAACTTTTGAACAGTTACCGGTTCTATGCTTGAGACTCGGACTGACCTGGTGACCCGATTTCGACCTGGTATCCCGGAGTGCAAACCTAAGCTTTTAATTCTTTCGTTATAGTACACTGTTGCGTTTCAAGGGTGACTGGCCCCCTGAACGAAGAATACGACGCCCAAAAAGGCCATACGTGACCATCAAGTTACAGAGTCAGTCTTGTCAAAACCGGGTCAATGGGGACAATCAGGTTAGGTCACTTACACCCGGGTCACCAAAGGTGGTTTCAGCTCTAGTTTTATGAAGGAAATGCAGTCCATGCAGTTTAAATTGCTTCATTGTTATAATGCATTTTCAAAATTACAGCTATAATGAAGCTGTTACAATAATGAACAAGACAGAGAGTCGAAATTTACGCTGGCTGCAACGTTTAACAGCAGCACTGAGATTTTGTATAAGGAAACAACTACATTAAATATATAATAAGATTGTGCTGCCATCCAGCTTTAGAGATGGTCACTTTATACAATTTTCTTGATATAAACTATTTTTTCTTATAATTCTTGCGCTTTGTGCTTAATTTCCAGGTAGCATATATACACCACGAATAAAAGTGACCTGTTTATTATTGATGAGATAAATTGGTACGAGTTGGTTCGACGACTCACTGAGCGAAATGGTTTGAAGCCCACTTTACCATAAGCTGTAGGTCCAGTCCTTAGAAGTTCATCAGCCTATTTAGGACGTTACTAATTCCATCGAGATAAATTGGTATTGAGTTCTTAATCGAACAATGTGGTTAGTAAGGACCGGGCCAAAATGTGTAAGGAAGCTTACACGGACTGAATGGGGATCCAACCGACGAACCCTGGCACTAGAGGTGAGCGCGCTACCCCAGCGCCGCCGCAACCGTAGATCTATGAGAAGAGAGATTCTTTCTTTTTTTCAATGACTCAAACAGAGAACCGTCGTGTATTCAACTTGTCAAGAAGACAGCGCACAGTGGACCAGAAATCAAATCTAGCAGGACAAAATTCCTGTCACTGGACTAAGAAACTTGACACGGGTGAAGTGATTAATTTCATGATTGGTAGGAAGTATATGAAGAAATGAAACTGAAAGACTGATGGTAAATGATGGAAAACGTTATTTTTAATGAAATGGTAAAATATGTAACGTTAGTGTGAATCCACGTTACCATCTAGAATAAGAATTATTAGATAATCATTATCCTGGCTCACTAAAATCGCAAGGCAAAATCAGTAGCAGCAGCAAGTTTTCGAAGAGACTTATCATCATGATAATCGTCGTAGTTGCTGTTGCCGTCTTCAGTTTCATCAAAATCTCGCAACTGTGGCTGGATTTCTGGTTACTTTAGTAAATTCTTGACCTCTTCCGGGAAGTTAATCCCTATATATCATCGGTCTTTTGACAAGATAACTTACAACTGGATCATCATTGATCAGAAATGATTCAGCACATTACGTAAACTTGTTTGGAGAAACACTTCCTAGTATGGGCTAACCGGCACTTCTGGATACTTTTATACCGCTCCTCGTGTGCATCTGCATATAGCATGCCGATTGGTAATATACTCAAGTACTTTTCTACAATGTAGCAGGATTTTGTGAGCCGTAACACGCATATAACACCACGGATAAAGTTTCACGTGTAATTGACATATTCCCCAAATGCCTGACCCTCGACCGCGAATCCACAAGATAAAGCCATAAGAATTGTCGAAAAACGATAAATCAATTCTCTGTTGACTCCAGTAATGGACGAGGACAAAGTTGAGTTCTGAAAAACCCGACAGGGCGTATCCATGCCACTTCACACAGTTCCATACACATTAGACGGGCTGTAGTTGCAGACTGAAACTTACGAGAAATTAACCTGTAAGTGCAAAAGAGGCACTTAAATCATACTCGAAGGGGTTAGAAAAGGTAAGGATACGCTTGCAGAAATGGGCTACAAAAGTAAGGCTAGTGGCAGCGATTGCCCATTGAAAGTAAAGGCAATCAGCTCGCATTAAAAAAAAGATAGGGGTACGCCAAATCCAAAATTAAAAAGGTAAGGGCATAGCGTGCCCCCTCGTGACACCCACTTCGAGCACTGACGTAATGGCAAAATCTGCTTCAAGGGCAATAAAGACAATAAGTTAGTCCGTAGACTAGCGCAGGTTTGAATGCACGGACAGTCGCGGAACTTTTTGTACCTCTGTGTTTCTGCCAATACCATTGTGGAATTTCTCGCTTTTCCCTATATTCACTTCTGAGCGCTCTTAAGTACATATACCAGAATTATTCTTGGCTCACTAACACACACTACAAAGTCATACCCGAAAGTACATTTCCCATGTGGAAGCATTCTTTCTCTTCACACACACCGCTATCACCAAGTCTTCGATTCCTTCGCTCGCCACCCAATTGCTTGGCTCCATTTGCACGGCGCTTTTATCAGTAACTTTCAAATGGGCTACTACGTCATCCGTTTAACATATACTGGTCTTCTATGTGCGGAAAAGTGAAGATCAGTTGCTTTGCTCTGGCGTGGCATAAAATAATTTAGCAGTATCGAAGTCCCAAGAATGACTTTTGTCCCGCTAGTTTTAACTTCTGACCCACTGTGCAGCGTTTAGAATAAAAAACAAGGTTATCCTAGAACTTTAGATAACCTGAAAAACGATATTACAAGGCGGGTTGCAAACATATAAGGATAACATCCCTTTCTAAAATGAAAATTTATTTTTGTCCATCTGTAAGTACAGAAAACACCTAATAGAGCAGGTTAGAGAGAAATGACTGGTTCACGGCCTCTTTTAGTCTGGTAAGACTTCTCGCATGGCATTTTTGCACTATATGCAGTCAGGCTGTAAAACAGGCAAACGCTTTAGCGAAAGCAGTTGGAGAAAAAAATTCAGGGACCTTCAGTTACTCGGCCTCTTGCAGCCTGGTGACACCATAAAGTTTCAGTACGATATTTTGATATTATATGAACTCCTGTATAATTGGGCATATTCACTCCGTTTACTATTTTCTTCAGCTTCCGATACTAATACCAGTGTGCAAATTGTTGCTACATTTTTTTTACCTTCTTTGCTATATACACTTCAGTACAATGTCATCGAGTCCGTTCTAGATTTTATAAATTTGTAATCAACCACAAATTTAATTACGTACAAATTTATGTACAAAATTAAATGCACATTTAAGTTCAAAAGTGCAAATTTAAAAACAAATTTAAGAACAAAATTAATTACAAATGTAAGTACAACATTCAGTACACATTTAAGTAGAAAATTAAATACAAATTTTAGTACAAAAGTACAAAATTAAGTACAAAAGTAGAAATTTAAGTACAAAATTAAATACATATGTAAGTACAAAAGTACAAATTTAAGTACAAAAGTACAAAATTAAATACGTATTTAAGTACAAAAGTATAAAATTAAATACATATTTAAGTACAAAAGTACATAATTAAGTACAAATTTAAGTACAAAAATACAAAATTAAACACAAATTTAAGTACAAGAGTATATGATAATATTAAATACGAAATACAAAAGTAGAAAATTAAATAAAATGTCAGTACAAAATGAAAATTTTTATCAATATATATGTTAACTTACAAGAGTCAAGATCGTAAATCTTGGATTATATAATTTTCACAGATGGTATCATGAATTTTGTTTTATTAAATTCTGCTTCTTGACATGAAACCGGGACTATTTGTTTGAGAACCAGATAACATCCGATTGTATAAGAAACAAATAGAAACTACTTGTTGTGATCTAAAACATTATAAAATGTATTACGGACAGTTATGAGCTAGAGCAGTCTGAATTAAATGTTACATTTTTACTCTTGGCAGTGTTTATTATCTTTACTAATACAATCGTAAGTGGGCAGAGGAAAAGCATTTTATGCTCTACACACAGCGTATTCCTCCAAGTAGTGGGCCAGGACCAAAAATGACACCAACATCTAGACCTGATGTATACATAACTTTGCGCAATCTCTCCTCTCATTGTATAAAATGAACGTACTGCGCAAACTCTCTCGACCCAACTGTCTTAACTATGGAGGTTAATTTACGCACCTCATAGCTTGAATGCCAATTTCCAGAATGACCGCAAACTGCGTTCAATTCTAGTTCTAATAACCAACTAGCTCAGATACACTTTGATTTATAATTACTTAACGTTAAAACATTTCTCTTGAAAATATACACAACGCTTATGAAAAGTCAGTTAATTCACGTGTGTCGTATCGTAGGTGCACAAAATTGATGGTAAGTTTCAGCAACCACCTTCTATAAACACAGTAATTCAACTGACGAGTCTGCCAGTCTAACGTATTTACTTGTCCTTCACTTACAAAACGTCAGTCCAATCCCTTCCCGTCTTTCCAGGACCTGCGCAATCTTTCCTAAAGCGCAAACTCTCCCGGCTATACCATATATCCAACACGGATATATACGTCCAGTTAACATTTGATTTATTAAGGAAAGAGTTGTGAAACATCAAATAACAACTTAGAAACTATACAACTAGAATGATTTTAAGCTTCATAAGCAAATTCCATGAAAGTGGTGTAGTAAGGGGTTTCCAAATGAAAAGTGAACAATAGATATAAGAAACACAAGATCATAAATAACTAATTGCAATCGTCAAATGTAAAAAACAAAACAAAAAAAAACTGCTCTGCTTCTTACATGTCGTGCCATGTTCACTTACTAGTGCTCGAGAAGGACGTGTTTTTTTTTTATTTTTTAGCCATGCAACATAGCTCACTGCCTGTGTTGATTTACTTGCTGTGCTGGTGTCACTTTCATGAATATTTACTGTGGTGATACGGATGTGTTTCCGCTGCGTTTAAGAATTGTCGCGCTTTTCTGACGATCTTCATTACGTGTAGCAAGATTGCATGATTTTCACTAGCGGCGCCCAATGAACAAGTTTGTCCCAAATGAAAGCTTATCATGCAAGCGTGTGTTGCTTTCTTTGCCTTCGATTTGGGTGAGTAGCCAAAGCAACACGTGTGGCGGCCAACGGACAAGTTTATTCCAAAAGACTAGCTTTTCATGCAAGCGAGTGTTGCTTTCTTTACTTGCGATTTGGGTGAGTAGCCAATAGAAACACGTGTGGGCCCCCAACGGACAAGTTTGTCCTAAGACTGGCTTTCATTCAAGCGTGTGTTGCTTTCTTTGTTTGCGATTTGGGTGAGTTGTCAATAGCAACACGTGTTTAATTGCGTGTTCTACTTGTAACACGAGTTTCTATTTGCTACTCATAGAAATAGTAAGCACAGGACGCGGCGAATGCCATCAAAGAAAGCTGGCTTAAAAGGGAGTTGCGTTTCGTCTTATGATACACGTCTCAACGATAAACAAAAAACATAAAAAATTCTCGACGTATGGAAATTGTGGTTTCTAACCCAGAAACTCTTAAAAGCACTCTGCGATCTAATAGTCTGGTTGGAACCTTTATCCTTTTCATAAAAAATCCATACGGGCTGGAGATATTACTATGATACGCTGGCAGCATCCTCTGTGTGAATTCTGTGAATAAAATGTAAATTCGATTGATAATGTATAAATAGTCGCAGTTTACAATTCATCTTAAAACTGTTCTGCTCATCACAGTTTTTTCGGCATCGAAGTAACATGAACCTCCGCGAAATGCAGTCTTTAATGTAAAATGGTGTGCACATTGTTCTTTAAGGTAATTGCGTGGCAACCACGATATGTCATTTCGTTATATTTCTGTAGTTCATTGTCATGTCCGTAAATACAACAATGGATTCATCACTAATCACACGATGCATTAGATCAGGTCTTTCCATACACATGAATGTCGTGCTAACGCTGATGGCAATTGTGCACGAATTTTAATTTATTTATGGCCTTTAGGTCTCTGTGGTTAAGGCCGGGATTGGGTAGGGGAAGGGATTTGGGAATGAGTCGACAGGGTACTAAGTTGAAGTGGTAGGGGAAGGGATGTGGGAATGAGTCGACAGGGTACTAAGTTGAAGCTAGCATGATTGTGACTGAGAAAAAATCCTGAAAAAACTTACGCCAAGATGTTCGGTCGCTAGTATCGAACCTCCCGAATCTAAGCCAACGCTCTACCATCTGAGTAGGCTACTCGGTACTATCAGTTATGCACGATGATTCGTCCTCAACAGGTTTTACTATAAATGGGCACTACAGCCATTGTTTCGAGATCTTTCGCCTTCATCCACCTAACATTGGATTACTTCTTATTGTTGCTACTTAGACGATTTAATAATGGCATCTGAAAAGAAACAAAAATAATTATTACATTGCATCATTCATCTTTACTAATCGTATATAAAGGATTATTACAAATCGTCCACTTTTCATTTGGGCAACCCTTTGCAGATATAGGTCTACGTATAACGTAAGGATAAATTTCATCTCTACAAGATAAGACAAAGTTACTTTATTCCAATTATCGTATAGGGTTGTCATTACCTATGAAAAAGAAAAGACATGAAAAAAAAATATCCGTTTTTAATTTCATTGCCTCCCGTGAGAGGGAAAAAATACATCATGAATTCAACTCAGTCGCTTTGTCAAGAAGCTATCGCGGGGATGACAACAAATATTGTCATGGAATTTTAGTTAACCTGAAAATCAATACTGTAAAGTAGCGTGGAGGTGAAGCAAGCGTTTCCACTTTCTTGGAATAAATAAATAAATGAAAATAAAATATAAATATGTTAGCTTCAAATAGTCAATATTCTACGTCTCCAAAAAATCACATTATTTTCCATAGAATGTTACATTTTTATGTATTTTGTTACATTCACCTTTTTCTTTTGTCTGTCAGACAGAAGTAGGTTAGAAATTTAAAAAGTTATTTAAAGACTTTTGACCACTCTTCTGAAGAAACGACGTTTCGGACTAACACGACACCATCATCAGAGAAACTGAATGTGATCAAGGTCTGTTCTAGATGTATGAATTGTGAACGTCGGCCGATTAAAGTCGTGAATAGCGTGTAATGTTGTGTGTAGCTTTACGTGACGTGTGCAGCGAACACGGAGTCAGATTTTCTCTGAAGATGTCACATTACTCTTACGAAACCTCGTAAATACTCGTTCATTCATCATAGTCCATAAATATGTTTTAAATTTACATTTGTCTTTGCTGACGTTTACCTGTTTACGTAAATGTATTCCAGGCTCTCTGGGATTACAAAACTCCTGAAAATGAAACGGAGACTTTTTTATTAGCCAAGTTACTGAAAATGCCTTGGTTGCCTAGCTTTTCCCAGGAATACTTCGGAAAATTATTAACAGAGAAAGCTTGAAAAAAAACTCTCCACGTCCAGCGTTCAGTTTATTCTTTGCTTTGTTCCTACGAAACAATATTTCCATGTTATCTCGTCCAGTGTAAGTTGATCCGTAGCATGAATGAAAGTTCCAAAATTCAAGATGACTGTTTATTTAAAAATTTCTAACCATGTATAATTTCTTCTTTGTTAAAATATATCATGACATTTCATGTTACAGGCACGCACACACCAACACAAACATCTAACAAGATGGATATAATAATAATAAAAGCAATGTAGTAGTAACGCAAAACAAATATTCGTGTAGTGTCATTGCCTCGTCATGAGTTTAAGCAAGTTATGCGCCACACCCTTCCGGAAGGGTAATACAGTTCTTTAGATAGAACACGGTTATTACATTTACAATCACCAGTACGCATATCGGTACCAGGATACTTGATGTATACGGACGTAGTATATATTTAAAAAATTATCATTTAAAATGTATTTTATAGATAGATGTCGCTTTGTAGGTGTTCGTATTTTCTGAAATCAAGCGGCCGTGGGTTCAATTATATTGCTGCGAATATATTTTAATAAATCTATCCTTTAGATTGCATTATATTTTATTTTCATTATTAGTATTTAATCAGAGCAAAGGTAAAAGAAATGTTATAATTTTAGAACCCGTAAGAGAATGATTACAAAAGTATTATGTCCAAGTGTTGTTGTTAATATTACATGAAGATGGACTGGTTTCTTAGTTCTTTCTATTTCATAATGTTCTTTGTTTCGGACGTGCTTGTTTTTTTAAAAAAAATATAACAGTTTAAATATTTCCTCTGATATTTTCATTACCTATTAAAGAGAAAATAAACTATGAGCGTAGAAAAGAGTCTCAACTGGGTCTAAGTAGTTTCTCTTCTGCTCAGGATGTCAAATTCTTTAGACAGGTTTTCCTAATTAGGGCTTTCCTAATCAAAGACTTCCTAGTCAGGCAGGCTTTTCCAACCACAGTGGCTTTCCTAATAAGCAAAGCTTTAATAATCAGAAATGTGTTCCCAATTAGAAAGGTTTTTCTAGTCAGAGGAGCTTTCCTAATCATAATATTTCCTAAACAGAGAGGCTTTGCTAATCAGAGACGCTTTCCAAACCACAGTAGGTTTCCTAATAAAGAAAGCTTTCCCAATCTGAGATGCTTTCCCCATTAGAGAGCATGTCCCAGTGAAAGGAGCTTTCCTAATCAGAGAGGCTTTTTTAATCAAAGAGGTTTTCCTAATCAAAGAGGCTTTCTTAATCAGAGAGGCTCTTCCGATTAGCTGGTCATTCAGTGCACTTACGTGTGTTATTGTCAATATTTTTTTCTTTCATTTTAAAACATGAATATAACTCAAAAGTTTAAGTATGACTCATAGTCGGCTGTTCAAGTTTTTGAGTTTTAATACGAGGTATATCCAGAAACTAAGGGAACATTGCATGTATACCGCAGTATAAATGTGTAAACAGAAGTTGGCTACACGGACGTCGACCTTGATACTTAAGCTTTTCATTTACATTGGTTCGGCATTGCTGTTCTGAGTTTTGTGCGAGTCAGACGTGTTGGAAATGACTTCACGGATCGCAAATCCTACCAAATGTGAAGTGATCTCCGTAATAAGGTTTTTCAAAGCAAAAGAGGAGTTTCAAGCGGAAATTCACCATCAAATTGTTGCTGTTTCTGGTAATATTATGAAACGTCTAATGTGACGAAGTATTACAGAGCCTTTCTTTGAAGATTGGGCCGATGTTTATGGTGAACCCTGGAGCAAGGATTCCGTCTGTGATCCCTGGTGAACTTCACAAAATTGAAGAAGCACTTCGTGTAAATAAACATTTGGTAATAAGGGACTTGCATGCCATGTTTCCGGAAGTTTCAACAGACACGATTCATAAAGATGTCAGGGTACAAAAAAATTGTGTGCACTCTGGGTGTCCAAGATGTTGACGAAGGAAAACTAAAAACAAAGGATGGGTTACACCCTCGACGCTTTTACTCGCTACGTTGTAGAAGGAGATGACTTCGTGGATACCGTGATGACCGGGGATGAAACTAGAGTTTATCACTACACGTCTGAATTCAAGCAACAGTCACTTCAATGGCGTCATACCCATTCCCCGCAAAGCAAAAAATTCTTAAATCACAATAAAAAATTCTCAGAAAGAACTGAAGAAATCCATTTCTCTATCAATTAAAGGTTCAAGTTAAAGTCCCTGTGGGATGCCATTTATTCAAACGTCCGTGGGGAAGACAATATGGAATTGTTAGTCTTATAGTGAAATTACTTTATTTTTGGACACCTATCTTTACATGAATTTTGATATTTTTAGAAGCAAATGGGTGGATAAATGTCACTTGCAGAAATCAATTGAAGTCAGGAGGATCATACGAGTTATAAAAGCTCTTAGAAAAATTCAAAAATAACTTAGGAACAAAAAATTATGTGAACAGAAAGTATCGATATTATAATGGTCATACTGTAGATGTGGATTAAAATTGCTAATATTTAACCATTAAACACATTACATGTTGGGAATCGTAAACAGTAATGCAGCAATGAAACTCCATATCTACGAGAAATATATCAATGGATTTACAGTCAATAAAGTATAAACAGATTTCATTTACATTTTGAATTTGAATTTTATATATGGTCTTTAGGCATCTCAGCCTCAGGCCAGGATGGATAGTGGAGAGGATGATGAAAGGTAGTCGACCAGGGCCTGGTTTGTAGATACCATCCCGGCCTTTGCCTGGTGTGACTGAGGAAAAATCTGTCAGGATGGACAATACGTTTCGTTTCTTTTTTTTTTTAAATAATAACACAGCTTCCAAGCATTCTGACTGAGATTTTCCTGTCATACCTGGCTAATGCCGTGATGGTACCTTCAAACTCTAGGCTCAGATCGACTTCCTTTACGCACCCTCTTTGGTAGCCTATCTCGGCTTAATTTAAAGTTACCCAAAATCTATTATACACAAATATATATTTTTTTTCTTAGATTTAACTTTGATAGTTTAATACAAAGGAAGATGTCAGGCTTGAACTTGAAGCAATAAAACCTTTGTTTTCTTTCACTCCCCTTAAGATGTCGCTTAATACCTTCAATTTCTTCAGGGTATAAACTTCTAATTTATTATTCTATTAATATTTCGGGTATAGAGAATGAGGAAGCTGGTGCTTTTACTTATTATTTTCCTGTCGTATAAGTTATAATGATTAATGGTAATAATAGTGAACAAGTAGCACTCGTACCCTTGTTTGGGAAACATAAGATTGGCTTAGATCTGTAATTAAATTGTAAGTACGTAAACGTTTCATTTATTTCAAGTACTCCGGTGTAGTTTCAAGGGTAAGAAAATATAAAGGATTTCTTCTAAAATGAAAGAGAGTAGAAGGATAATGAAAGGTTTGGTTGTCGCTTGAAAAATAAAGAAACTCCCGGAAAAAACTATCCGAAAAAGAAGGGGAAAAATCCCGTCGTAAGGAAGAGTTTAATTTGGCTTGAACGATTTTGAGGGAAGTTTCTACGACCAATCAGAAAGTAAGGAGTTGGAAAAACGCCGTCAGTGGATTTTGATTGCCAATCACGATGTGATGTCTGGTCGCTTGGAGAAAAGTGGGTAGGGTATAGGGTAGAATGGGGCAAAAAAGGAGCGGGTGGGGTAAGAAAGAAAGGGATCCATGAATTGCACTGCGCATGCGTAGCGAGAACTCGTATTGAACGCAATAGCAAGCGAAGAGAGACAGTAGAGATGTGTTAGGGGTTTAGCGAAAGAGAAAATAAAAGCGAGCGAGTGAGAGATAGACAAGAAGCTAACCGTTGCGTCTGTGTGCGTGAGTTTCAGAGAGAGAGATAGAATAGGGTTGAAAACGAAACGTAAGCGGGTTATAAAAAAAATCGAGGTAGGGATGATGCAGAAAATAGGGGTGAGAGGTAAAACTGAAACGCAGAGAATGGAGGGTGAGGAACTTCGTAAATTAACATGAAATACCCATTTCGCCATAAATGTGTTTGTGTTGTACTGATTAATGTGTAATCAAGTCTTTTCTGCCCACAGAGACGTTGAAGATGATATGATGCAGTTTTCTTTCTTTCCCTTCCTTTTTTTTTCTGGTCTTCGTTTTTTTTTTCGCTAAGACAAAACAGAGTGAAAAAAAAAAGTTTCTTTTAAGAATTTACCGCCCTCAGGAAAACTTAGCAAAAAATTTCTTGAAAACGAGAAAGAAGAAAAGTAATAAATTATACCATGTAAAAAAAGACAAGAACACAAAGCGAGTGGAAACGTAAACGACGAGACACAACGGATAGAATGAAAAGAAAGAAAAGAAAGTCCATTAGTGGACGTAGATACGAAACAACAGCTAATACTGCTTTAACGTCTTCCTTTATATAAAAAATGAAAGAAAGCAAGAAATAAAAATTAATGCAAACAAAAAGTCTCTTTCTTTATATATCTCTCAACACTTTTACATGTGAGAACAAAAAAAAAGGGAAAGAAATTACATTGTTAAAGGATTTGTGTCGTGAATCTGAGGCATGTCCTTTTTATATTATGTTGTGATTTATTTTGACACTAGAACGATAGTAAGAAAATTTGTTTCATAACTTTACATAAAAAGAGGGGGAGGAGGGGGAGAAGGAGACACACTACTTACAGAAGATATTTTGACGTTTCGCCGGGTAACTTCTTCAAGACAGTGAGAAAAAAGTAGCACAGAGTAGTACAAGGCGTAAAAATACAAAAATAACATTCGCGCTTTTCACTAACCAAATTATCTTCCTTGCACTATGCTTTTGTTTCTGTTCTAAAAATCTCATATCTATTTATAGTTTCTTGTAGGTTAGTGTAGTATGAGAACTGAGCTCTACTACACATAATACCTAAGAAATAATTGACCTTGTACTAAATATTGGTACAAAGCGTGAATGAAGATTCTTTATGGACTTCAACTACAGGTCATACCTTGCACCACAAATTAGTACAAGGCTTATCCTTGCCTTCGGTATTTTTACGTGTTTTGGAAATTTAGATTAATTTGTAGTTTCTTGTAGGTTAGTGTAGTGTGACAACTGAGCTCTACTACACAAAAACCCGAGAAATAATTACCTTTGCACTACTTTTTTTGTGCAAATTAAGCTCGAATGGAGTTATAACGGTGAAAATGTGCATCAGGTTGCATGTACCAGAAGATGGAGGGGAAAAATTTGTATTGCGCGAATAATTGTGAAATTATTTCGCGATAAGATAGGAAGCAACAAAGTTATTGGTAATATAATATCATGATTAAGGCGGACATACTGGGATATGATTCGAATAGGTGACATGCCGAAGAAAATTGTAGAGTGGGAAATATTTGATACGATAGATTTATAAGTGAAGACGGTTAAAACGTTAGGGCGGAACGAAATAAATAAATAAATAAAATCTGTGTTGCTGTTTTCTAACAGTGAAAATAAGTTGAATTTATTATTTCTGAATATGCGTGCAAAATTTTTTTCTCATAAATGAATTCTTAATGGGGCGCAAGAGCTTTGAAATGTTCATCATTGTAAATTGTGTGTTATTGTTACATGTATAAATTTTTTTGTGTTACTTTCTCAACGAGAAACAAAACTTATAAACAGACCTATCCCAATACTATCTTCCTTTGCTAAAGTGTTTGAAAGTCTCATTTACAATAGAATAATTAATCATATGCGAAGTGCAATATCGCCATTTCAGCATGTCTTTCAGACTAAAACGTCAGCTGAATCAAATCTGGCTGTAATTACTGACTACATAGCATCAGGTTTAGACAAAGGTGCACAAATTGATATTATCTACAACGATTTAGCCAAAGCATTTGATACTGCCGATCATGATATCGTGTTACGTAAGCTTAGTTACTTTAACTTTACAGAACACTCGCTAACTTTCGTTGCCTCATACTTTAAAAAATCGAAAAAATCTGTTCTTTACAAAGAGTTTATTTCAAAATGATATCAAGTTCGATCAGGTGTTTCCTAAGGATCAAATTTAGGACCTCTTCTATTTCTGATATTCATTAATGATTTACCACATTGTATTATGAGCTCTAAAAAACTGCTGTTTGCTGATGACCTAAAATTATAGTTGGAAATATCGTCCATTGAAGACTGTAATAAACTTCAGTGTGACTGATCCTAAGTGGTGTAAGAAAAATAATCTTATTATAACTAACTCTATGGCTTATGGAACTTGCAAGTTCATCGCCGCACTAACAAATCTTCCCCATTGGATTTTATCCTGGGCAATATCAAGCCAGTTCTAATCACGAACACCTACTTCTCGAAGATCTCTTCTAATATTGTATTCCCAATGGCGTCTCGGTCTTCCCAATGGTCTCCTTCCATCCGGCCTTCCAACCTGGATAGAATATAATCTTCGTTTTTCCCCCATCCGAGCTACATG
>JAGDQP010000255.1:125228-147205 GCA_022664845.1 Lepisma saccharinum
TCAATTTCCTTGATATTAATCGCCATGTTAGAAGTTTTTGGACTGAATAGAAACATGTGTTCCCCGATACTAAGCGACTTTTTATTTCTTCCGTGACCTCATTTTTGCTTGTTACGTATGTTCCCAAGTATTTAAATTTGTTTACTTTCTCTATGACCTCATACCTAATTATTATGTTTCTATTACCTTCATTCCCTGTGTTTCGGTTTGTTATCATGTATTTTGTTGTATCTATGTTTATCTGTAGACATATCTCATCGTACGCTTCTACTAAAACATCGGTGTTGCATTGTAGTGCACCTATATCGTCTCCTATTAAATCTACATCATCCGCGTATATGAACAGTTGATTCAAAACGTTCAATGTTAGTCCCTTTTTGTCCCCTTTAATTTTCAAAATCGCATATTCTAACGCAAAGTTAAACAGTAGTGGTGGTGACAAGGCATCGCTTTGTTTCTATCCGTTGCAAATTTGGAAACTATCTGACATATTATTACCTATCCGTACTCTGCTTGTGGGGTCGCTGAGACACATCTTCACTAGTTCAACCAGTTCTTTCGGAATTCCAAATCGTATCAGGATACCGTATAACTTTTCCCCTTTGATAGAATCATATGCATTCTTAAAATCAATGAATAGCTGGTGAACCGTCCCACTGAATTCCCATTTCTTCTCCAAAATTTGTTTCAAGGCGAAAATCTGGTCCAACGTGGATCTATTTCTTCTTAATCCACATTGGTGATCTCCAATTATTTGATCTACGTACACACTTAGGCGTATTAACAGAATATTACTTAATACCTTGTAACAGGTTGGAAGTAACGAGATTCCGAGGTAATGATTACAGTCCTATTGATCGCCTGTTTTGTACATCGGAACTATTGGTGATTTAAAATTTTTCAGATTCTTTACCGACATCTCGATCTCGATCTCGCTAGTTTCGGGAATCCACAGTTCTGCGGTATGGATTTCAAATTCCTGTGTTTGTTCCCCGTTGTGTACATTAAGAAGTTTGTCGAAATAACTTTTCCACACATCGACAATTTTAGTCGGATCCGCCTGAAGAACTCCACGTTCATTTCTAGTCATTCCTACCCTCGGCTGGTAACCTTTTCTTAACGAGTTTACCCCTTTGTATAGATCTTGTATGTTATTTGTCTTCCCGTTTTCCTCTATCTCCTGAATCTTCTGCGTCAGATATTCTCGCTTTTTGTTTCTGAACCCGAGTGTGGCGTTTCGTTTCGCGTTACTGTAGATAATCTTGCTATAAATGTTAATAAATGGAATTCTGTCTCTTTCATAAAGGTTGACAATGTTTTATTGTAGGCAAAAGCAAAGCGCCCCCGTATAAATTCAAATTACCGTGTATCGAAAAGAAAGAGTTAAAGTCGCAGGGGCAAATGGAGTGTAAGCTAATGCCAGGCCCTGGCAGGGTCAGAGTCAAAGTCAGATTTTGCCACTGGTGTCCATGACTATTCAAACAGTATATATCTTATCTCTGTCAAACCTGTGGCTACTGAAATCTCGTAGGGATACAAATAGAGAATAATAAGGGATTGAAAAAGGACCTTCCAGTTTTAGAACCACATTCGTAGTTTTCTTCATCGATGCAGACCATGACGGATCCAACGGTGTACAGATCATCTCTGTCGGACTTGTAGTTACTGAGATTTTGGAGGAGCACAAATGGAGAACACTAAGCGACTAGAAAGGTTCTACCAGTTTTAGGGTCAAAGTTATAGGTTATTCCACGGTTTCAGGCCATTAGAATCCAAAGGTGTATGGCTCATCTCTGCCGCACTTGTAGTTACTGAGATCCAGGAGAGGTATAAATGGAGAATACTAATGCGATTGCCAGTTTTACAGTCAAACTGATAATTTCCCCCACAGTTTCAGACCATGACGAGTCCAACATTGTATCATTTATCTCTGTGTGACATGTAGTTACTGGAATATATGGGGTACAAAGAAACATACATATGAAGAATACTAAGCAATTGAAAAAGACGTGCAATTTTTAGAGTTTATGTGATAGGTTATTCCACGGTTTGAGAACATTGCAAATCCAACGATGTATGGCTCATCTCTGTCGGACTTGTAGTTGCTGAGATCTAGGGGGGTGGACAGGCAGACAGACAGGACAAACCCTATCTATATCTTCTTTTATTCACTGACGTTCATACGGGTGCGCTAAATATAGGTATAAATACACATACGCAATTAACTGTGTGAAGATAAACAGTACCAATTCAGTTAAAGATCTGGGTGTAATCTTTGATTCTCAGCTAACAATTAATACACACCATGAGAAATGAAGCCTACAGAAACTTAGGATTAATTGTCAGATTAGGAAAGGATTTTAAAAATCCGTAGTTTCTCAAATTACTGTATTTTAATTATGTCAGATCTAAATTGCACTACGCATCTGTAATATGGAATCCACAATGTAGTAAACATTCCAGGACCATTGAGGTAATTCAATCAAGATTTTTGAGATTCTTAGCGTACAAACAAACAGGTTTTTATCCAAAATTTGATTCGTCGTCGCAACTGGCAGTCAACTTTGATCTTCTGACCTTGGAGAAAAGAAGAATTATTAACGATATTGTATTTCTTTCTAAAATATTTAATAATGAAGTTGATTGTACAGACTTAACCGCAGCTATTTGCATAAAAGTTCCCTCACTTAAAACTCGTATGCGAAACAATGAGTTTTTCTTCTGTCACAAGGCCAGAACAAATTCTATGTTAGTCTCCCATATGGCGAACTTGTACTGCTTATAATAAGTGCTTGGAAACAGATAACGAGATATGGCAAAAACGCTCTAGACTGACTCAATATATGTCAATATACTAACTGAAACTCTATTTTGTGGTAACTTTATTAATGTTTTGTTCTGCTCCATGCAACATGGAAATTATTATTAAACTATTATTTTTTTGTTAATTTTATCTTCTGGAAATTGTGTTAATGTCTTTGTCTGTGTGATTGGGTTTATATTTTCTTTCATCTATCTTTGTTGAAACTATAGTGATGACATTTTGTTCTATATGATTGGATTTGTAGTTTTTTTTGTGTGTGTGTTCAATTTGTATTATTTCATTATGCAATGGAAGACTTTAATTAGGCATTAGTCTGTTGTTTCCCAAATAAATAAATACGGTAAATAAATAAATTAATTAACAATTAGTTCTGGAAACTGTCATCTCTACTTTGCCAAAGGACTTGTGCGCGCGAAACGAGTGAAAAGAGTGGAGAGTTAATTGTTATTGTTTACAAGTAAATGTTAAAAATATAGGTGTATTTGCAAGAGTAGACCCTGCAAGGAAACACACAAACACACCCGCAATCAAACACAACACCCACTCACATAGTAGATATAAAAAAGTACGAAGGCGTGATTTGCGGACGATTTAGACCAGATTTTGATTTGTCCTTCCGCCCACAAAGGAAGAAACCCTTCGAGGTCGTCTGAGTGGAAGTGTCAGAATTATCAGGTAATACATGAATAATGGAAACATTGAAGCGTTAGTCAAAGCTGGCATTGTGATAGCTTGTGTGAGCATAGAATGGGAAAACCGCGACTTTTTTTATTTTTAGATTAGTCGAGAAGGTTCCCCCAATTCACCTATATTTAATAGGCATCGCAGGAATGACAGACTAGAATAAAAATTACATTGGCGGAATCGTGCTTATGTCGTTTGTATAGGACCTTGTCATGGACGGACCACTACTAACAGTAAATATACAACAATGATAATCTTCTACCGATACACTGTATCTCAGTGGTAGAGCGTTGGCGTAGCATTTAGGGGGTCGTGGGTTCGATCCCAGCGTTCGACCATCCTGACTGAGGTTTTTCCAGAGTATTTTCTCAGTCACACCAGGCAAATGACGAGATGGCACCTTCAACATAGGCCATGGCCGACACCTTCCCGTATCCTTTTCCCTTCCCTATTCCGGCCTGAGTCTTAGATGCTTAAAGACCATAAATAAAATTCAAATTATCTAATTTTACTAATCGTTTAAAGGACTAGTTTTCTCATTTTTGACCATTTAACTAGATTTTGACTAACCTTTTTTAATTTTAATTAGTTTGGTAAATTTTGGACAGTTCTTTTTTTTTTCGGACAATTTTTTTTACCAGTTTCTTGGGTGTTAATTAATTGACTGATCTGATAATTACTGTAGTTTTAAGCTTAATCATGCCATAAGTTTTGACCAGTTTTTTAGAATTTAATCATATTGCCAGATTTCCATTATTGATAATATTGTCAGTTTTAATTAATTGGTTAGATTTCGACAGGTTTCTTTAGTTCAATCGTTTGGGTAGAATTTACTCAGTTTAAGTAATTTGGTCAAATTTAGATTGACAGTTTTAGTATTGACCAGTTCCTAAGTTTTTACTAGTGTCTTCAGATTTAATAACAGGTTTTAATATTGAACAGCTTTTTCAGCTCAGTCAAGATATGGATTAATCTCTTCCGTTTTAATCAATTGGCTTGAACGCGGTTCTTTCATTTTAAACATTTGTCTACATTTTTTATTAGCTTCTTAAGTTTTAAACAACTTGCTAAATTCTCAATAGATATCAGTTTTAATCAATTTTGCTTGCCTATGAGAAAACCCATTAGTTTTAACCATTTGGGTACATTTTGACCGCTTTATTTAACGAATAATTCTAATAAATTTACATAATTTTTGTCAATGATATTAAATTTTATCAGGTGAAGAATTTGGCTGAAACTTTCTTCAGCGCATATACCTAAATTTAATTCTAATTTCTTAAAGAAAAAAAAGAAAAAAAAAACTTTTCAATAAAGAAATATAACGACAGAAAAGCAGAATAAAGAAAAAAAAACAAGAGAAACGATAAAAGAAGACAAACATAAGGAAAAAATAAGAGAAACGAATAAAAATGTGAAGAATTTCATTTTGAATTCATAAATGAAACAATAGAAAGAAATGAGAAACAAAATTCACTATAATGCTTCATAACAATTCTTCCAAGAATGAATAGCAGAATAATAATCTATGCTTGTTATCAGAATAGCTAATTTAATGGAATTTCTAGCATATGGTATTCACCCTTTCTTGTTCTTATGATCTTGTGAGAACCAAAATAAAGAAATAAAAGAAGCAGAAGCACAAGAAGATAAAGAGAGAGAGAGAGAAAAAACATTTCTTGACAAAAATGCAGTAATATAAATGGAACTCCAACTTTCTTTTCATTAATACAGTGAAGAGAAAACTACATTCAATTTTAACGCAAAGAAGAAGCAAGAGAAATTAATAACTTGCTTGGAAACTCTCTTCTGAATATTTAATATTTCTCTTAAACTAAAAAAAATAATTGATGATATTTATCATTACTGTTATTATATTTGTTCTACCTAACAACTTTTTCTAATACGCGTGTCTAAATTGAAATAAAAGAAGCACAAATTGCTTCATGGCATATGGGAAAGTGCTTCTTAATTGGGAATCGGCATATGGATCCGGAACGCATTACAGGATACCCGGATTCGAATCGTGGAATCGAGAATTCGTACTTGTATCTTGGAACCGAGTAACCGGATCCGGATCTTGAAACCGAGGATCTAAAACTTGGAATCGGATACCCGAATCCAGAGCTTAAACTCTATGATACGGATCTAGGTACGTTAATCCCAATAATTCGGATTTTGGAACTGGGTAATCGGATCCGAATCTTGGAATCAATGATCCGGATCTTGGAACCAAGTACCCGGATTCGGATCTTTAAACCAAGGATCAGAATCTTGGAACCTAGCATCCGAATCTTGGAATCAAGCATCCGGATCTTGGAAATGAAGGATCAAGAATATTGGAATCAAGGATCCAGATCTTGAAACTGGATTCACAATTCCAAATCTTGGAACCCAATATGCAAATCTGGAACCGGGTATCCGGATCTGAAACTTGGAATTGGTACATGAATCCGGATCTCCGAAACGATGATCCGGATATAGGAACCGGCTAGCTGGATCCGGCTAGCTGGATCCGGCTATAGGAATCGGTTAGGTGGATCCGGATCTTGGAACCGAGCATCAGAATCATGGTAACGTATACTCGAATTCGAATCGAGGATTCGGAACTTGGAACCAGATATGCGGTTCCTTTAGAACCGATTCCTCTAGGATCCTGTTTTCGGTTTCTTTAGGATCCAATTTCGTCCATCCTTATTTCTAATCTTTTTTGGTATTGTGGTACGTCTCTATCATTACGGCACACAAAACAATACGACCTGAACTATACTAGCTTAAAGACCATAAATGAAATTCAATTCAATTTCAGGGCTAGAAATAGTAGCCTCCAAAAAGTGGAATTGTTATGAGTTCTTCGCTAGATGGCACCACTAGCGATTAGAAGAGTTTTAACTTTGCACGCTTGGAAATTGCGAACAAGCCAGAATTCTCCACTTTGTCCTATCAGATCAGTAATCTCTTTCGAATCGCGGCATCTGTGGGTTTGTATGCCGCGACATTCCGGTTATAAAGCACTGATATAAAGATTCAGTACCAATCATCCAAATTATATCACAATATTGAAAGTTTTGAACGAATAACATCATAGTAATAAAAAGTACTGTTAACAAGTATTGCATTTTTATGATATTACTATTTACTAACAGTAGCAAACCTACTAACAAAAAAAAAATTTAAAAAAAAGAAGTAAACCACACTTTTAAATTCCACAGCTAAAGCTTGTTAGTTTTATTTCATGTAAACAAGTCATTACTAAACACATCAATCTCCTGGCTTTTTTTCCTCTTCTGTTATGTCGTTTTTGCTAGTGAATCATTACATTAGTATCTAAAACAAGCAATAACACTGGGCTTTTAGAGCTATTGGCTGTGGATTGCTCAGCAGTTCTAACTTGTACGCGAAATGAACTTTTGAAACATTTTATTGCAATCAGAGCGATCGTAAAAACGTGTTATGCCCCCTCACGACTTGTAACATGCTGTTCTCAAGCATTACACACACTTCCCTTCACCCTATGTGTTTACAAACGATATTTGACTGCTGCTCGTTGCACGCGGACGTATATAGCCCTCAGTTGCTGTCCCCCTCCCTCCCTCCCTCTGTCGCCCCCTCAACCCTCTTTCTTTTTTTTATTTAATAATGACTAAATTTTTGTAGCAATTCACCATCGAACTGAAAAATTAAAAAATCATTTTAAACTTAACTTAAGTTTAATTTAATATCTGTTTAGCTTCTATTGGCTCTGGAGATGATATTATTCGTTTTACATAAAGATGAATAAAAATTGACTGAGGTGGAACTTGCTAAATGCAAAAACTAAAAAAAAAAAGGTGCAAAATTGAATCCATACAAACTGAGATGCCAAAATATTAGAGACCTTCTGTCTAATAATGTGCAACTCCATCCTTAGTCCGAATATCAGCTGTTACTTGAGGCCGTATACAATCATACATTATTATTATTATTTCACGTGTAGAGTATTCAAAGAGGAATATAGTACTTTAATATTAACGTATTGTAATCACGATATTAAATATGACTATTACTATTTCCTACACCAGTGGTTCTCAAACCTTTTTTTCCACTCGAGGCACATTACAACACACACGTACAATATGAGACAATGGTCTACTGCATTAGGTACACTAGTCGATCTCTACAAAAGTCGATTGAGCGAGTTGTAGATCGAGAAATGTAATATTCCACCTTTGAACTTCATATGCCTATATTTCTCATTAAATGATAAAAAGAAATAATATAATTATTGAACCAATGACTTAAACTATTGCAGGTTGTATGACTTACAACATCATGAGCATTTCCACGTTGGACTGATGGAGGTTACCTCTATCGGATCTTTGCCGAAATGACACCTTCTCCGGAGTTGGCCCATCGGCGGATCATGCTACTCCCACCGTAATCCCGCCTTTATTTCACCTGCTGCTGATGCGTTATACTGACAGAGATTTACTGTTTTAATAAAGGGATTTAAGGATATTTTAATAATAGTACTAGACAAAATATGATCGTGATTAAATTTTGTATTGTATTTCATTTCGCGTAATGTATTTTAATTTCTTAATAGCTGTCAAATTTTGTCTGCGGCTGGATTCGAACCTTCTATCTTGTGATTTTCTTTTACACTCTGTAGCTCCATTAAGAGGCTGTAGTCTTGAAGAAATGCGATAATGAAAAATAGGGGAAATGTTTATATGCCGACATCGGGCCACAGGTGGCATTAGGATAGGAGTAAGTCGTTAGTACCAATTAAACAGACGATGGACCAACTCCGGAAAAAGTATACGACGATCCAATGGCACCAGCCGTCGTCGGCTCAGTGCATATGCCCGACATCAACTCAACTTAGCGGCTATCATGATGTAGTCTTCGATGGCCCGAAAAAGTCAGCCATTATTTCACCGAAGAAGCTATCGCTTACCACCTCTCACTGATTATATTCACCTATGTCTCCTTCGAACAACGACCATGCCGCCTCAGCTTACAGCGAGTCGACAAGGTTCAGCGGACACTTGCTCATGGAGAATGTACTTCTAATTCTTGCATTTTTAAATTTAATGTAAAGCAACAATCTCCAACAAAAGATAGCAGCACTACCTCCGTATATGTCTAATAGATTTTCATCGTTGCACGAAATTTCAATGCTGCTCCTACAAATTCAAGCCTAGAGAGTTCTAAGAAAGTTTCATAGCCAATTCAAGGGTTCGATCAATGGCGATTTTTAATTTTCTCTTTTGTTCATTGCTGAAATCGCTTGATTCTTGTTGTGAACATCAAAACCTATAACAATGAAGCTCTTTAAACAATGAACAAAAAATGAATTAAAAATCGGCATTGATCGAATTCTTGAATTGGTTATGAACTTTCTTCTCTGAGAGTTTGAACCCTTAAGAGGCAGAGGGAGTTGGCTACGGCGGCCTGCAAAATAAACGTCCAATTTAACATGGGTTTTCACACATTTCTAGGAATATTGTAGTTTCATGTAGTTCCTTCGAAAAAAATACTCTATACCTCCCTTCAACACATTTCGTGTAATTATGAAGGTTCTTAAGTGAAAACCATGCGAGCTATTTTCTGTTTAGAAATAAGGATTATTATAATAGAAAGTTAAATAAGAAAATTATTACATGGGTTACTAAAACATCCTTTATTTCTAAGAGAAAATACGTCGTGGAGTCTTCAGTTATTTACTTTTACTATGCCATGTATTGTGTTTAAGGGGCTATTGAGTCATTTTTTCGAAGTAAGTACATAAAACCATGATATTCGTAGAAATGTTTGAAATCCATGTTAAATAGAACGCTTATTTTGTAGGCTGCAGTACCCAAGTTCCTCTCCCTCTTAATACTTGAATTTGTAAGAGCGTCATTGAAATTTCGTGTAACGATAAAAAATACTGTAGACATATACGGAAGTAGCGCTTCCATCTTTTGTTGGAGATTGTTGCTTTACAATAACCTTAATAAGTAAAACTGTTTAAAATATTTGATTCCTGTTTCTTACTCCTTATTATTTATTTGTTCACTAATTTTTTACGTTCTACTATAAATTTACAATTTGACGAACACCACCAACCCTTCTTTTTCTTCCAAGGTAACCAGATCTTCGGCACAGCGACGCAACTTTGCAGCATTTTAGTGTGTTAGGGTACACTCTTTGAGAATAGCCCTTCTACAGGCTTATTCTTTCTTCCCTACTTGTAGTTTGGTAACTGTATATTTAATTTATTTCATTTAGTTGTGAAGTTGATACGGCAATCTACGTTTGATATGTTTGAGGAAGCACGTGTCGGTAGGTGAATGATGAAAATTGTCAAGTCTACTAACTTAAGAAACTAAACTTCATGACACTTAAAACCGAATTGGGGCCATGGTGTGGTAGGTGTCTTCTTTCATTGAATGCTGCGTTATTAGCAGAGCTGAAATCAGGTCGCTTTTGGTGACCAGGCCTGACCTGGCGATCCTGTCCGAAACTTAACTCGAATTACCCAATCGACCCTATCATGTTAACTGCAAGTGGATTATCTTCAGCACCTTGCACAGACGCTCGATTGGGTTTGTCGCGCGAACGTTCAGGATTGACGGAATGCCTCTCGACCCAATTTTGGGCAATTCGGTCTACATCCATCGATATAGGGGCATATCATGTTCACGAAATGCTGCAGATGGTCACCAAACAGGACAATGTAACGGTCAATGACGTTGAGGAAAATCAGTGCACCCAACATATGGTACATGGACACGCTCTATACAGGTATGGACACACCACTAATCTCACGTGCCTTGTCGACAGCTAGGGTCAATGACATGATTGAGGCTTTGCCACAACCAAACCTTACCATCAACCCGAAGCAACTGTGACTTACCGGATCGCGTAGGATTTTGTTTGTCCTCCAGGCTCCAATTAGTACATTAATATATTTATGAGCCCAAGTGAGACACTGTATTTGCTGTCATAGTGTTGACAGATGCGCCCTTGTGAGTTTTCTGCTCCCATATTCTATAGAAGCTAAAGAACACTGCACAGGATATGTGTCAGGTAGGCCTACCTCTTGCGTTTATTTTGGATGTGATTTAAGCCGTTGTCACTTGTCTGTTACTATGGAAAATTCAATCCAGATGGCGTTGCTTGTAGTTCTACTTAGTGCCACTGCTCTGTCTAGTTATGCGTTCATTAAGGTATTGGCAAAGAAGGCGTAGAGACTGTTCTTATTAGATGAAAGTGTCATCTCCAGAGGCCACCAAGCTTCAGGGAGGAGCTAAGGGTAGTGAGGCTGATATTTATGATGCTGTTACTTCCTCACCTTGTTTAGATGCTCGTAGCTTCTGTACTTGTACTTCTCCCAACAAGAACGGAGACAAATCTTAGTTTGCTAAAGATGTAATAAATTTCACGCAATTGGTTTCACTAAAATGTCTTATTTTCTTATATTTTAAACACGTGTTGGTAATTTTAAATAATTGAATATATTTAGTGCTTATGATAAGTGTAAATTGAATCCTAAGTAAATAATTTTTGCACCGAAATTACAGGGCGGAATATTGGTAAAAATGTTATCAATCTTTATAATATTATATTGTCAGTGGAATCTTTACATATATTTATATATTGAAGTCACCACAAACAACTTTATATATTTATATTTTAAGTAAATTATATTTAATATGTTGTCCATTAATTTAAAAAAGATGTGAATATTTAGATCAGTTGTACGGTAAATGATCATGACAAAAACTTTTTCAGATTTTCCCAACATTTCAATGGCAGTGTACTCTAAATGCTTTTCTCTTTGGCTAACGAAGTATTTTTTAGTTTCTATTCGCTGCACCCTACTCTGCATTTATAAGAAATATTGACAGCAATGAATTAACAAATATTTTTAGAGTTAGTCAATTAACCTATCTTAGTGAATAGTGTTTAAGCAAAAAGAATATATGAAAATGTTTCTTCCATTATTTATTAACTAAGTTTTTCGATTCAAGCATGTTCAATGATGCAAATATGTAACTAATAGTTGACGACAGCTAATTCGCATCGCCTACCATCTATCGAATGAAGTAAGCACTAATTGTACAAAATCGACATTAGCTGTTTTGCTTTCAAACGTGTTGTGCTAATATTGACGACATACTCAGATTAACGGTTGCAACGAATGGACTGTCATTTTCTGTGTCACATCTATCTGTCTTAACCACTATGTTATGTATTTTAGAACATTTGGAGGTCCCCTATTGTGCAGCTTCGGTCATTTGCAGTTAAGTTGTAGCAGACTAATCCATCATTATCATGGTACTATTATCTGTCGGATTTTCATAAAACATCTAGCGCTACGAACCACTGTTGATGTAGAGTGTCATGATTAGGAAGTTTTACAACTAGTGCTGATTCCACGTATAATTTGGGAGGGCAACTGCCCCCACTCTCCAGATGATAATTTATAATAATTTAATATTCCCAAGAAATATAGATGTTATCTATGAAAGCTTTCTTGCTGCAGGCTACGGCAACATAAAATAAAACAAGCCTTTGTCATTTCTGATTATTTTAAAGGAAATTTGGATTCCTTCAGTGAAAAACTTTGTTGTTGTAGTTTATTTTTAAATATTTAAACTGTTATCTTTAAAACTATTTTAATGTAAATTTAGATAAGCAGTAAAGGTGGTTCAATGATTCCGATTGAATTGCGGTAGAAAAGCTCTCCTTTCACTGCTGTGTTCATTTCTTTCCAAAGTTATTACTCGCTTAGACGATGATATTTTATTGAGAACGTTTTCTCCGAGTCAAATTCACGTAAGCATCTCTCTCTCTCTCTTACGCACACACGCACACATATTTATGATCGAGCTTTCCCACACTTTAACCAATTGCTTGCAGTTTCCTAAATCGACACTTTCCTAATTGATGTATAGATAGATGTGGCCCAATTCCCTGGCCTCCACGCTCACCTGATTTAAATCCACTGAACTCCTACTTATGGGGCCATTTAAAACCATTGGTGGCTGATGTGGACACTCTCCGCAATCATGTTGTGAAATATTAAGATACAATACGATACTCAACAGGTATTTGGGAGTATCTTCGCATGTTCATGAGACGTCGATGTGTGTCCTGAATTAAGGCAGTGAGGGTGGTGGAAAGGGAATTTTCGGATCTATGTTCATAGAAATATTTTTCTTGTATAATCTATGGAGTACTTCTCTGAGGATGTTCCTTGTATTTGTGAGACACTATATGTACAAATACAAGTGTGTATGCATAAATATGTAGCTAGGATGTCACATACAAATAATTCAATTTTAGAAGTGTTGCGTCAAGACTGAGTTCTTTGTTTAATTGGTAAATATATCCTAGATCTCTGTATATATGAATAGTGATTTTTTTTAATGAGACACTTAACGTTTAGTTGACATCAAGATCCTGAATCGTTTCAGGTTTCAAGAGCTGTGTACTCAATCAATTGAAGACCTGAATTCAAAAACATCCCAAGTCCACTTTTTTTTCGTATTTGGATTTTTTCTGTTCGTCGGTACCTATATTCCAAGGGCTTATCCACCTGCATAAATATTACATCCTAATTCCACTACAAAACCCCCTTTTCAATACAAAATAATTTCCGCCGAATAGGATAACATATGAAGACCTTGGACCGTTTTTCGTTCCTCCTGAAAAATATACTCCGGTGGACTTGGGATGTTTTCCAGTTCAGGTCTTCAATTGAGTTATCATAACCGAAATACTCTCCTTTCCTTGTAAATGGTAGAGTATTAGACTTTCTAATATTAATTGGCTAGCTGGCGGGAAAAAGGGGATAAATCCTACAAGTAAGGAAAGGAGAATTTCAAGTTGATCGTTTCAAAAATTCCTAAACTCATCTTGTTTGTTTTACGCTCTTGAAAAAAGCAATTTTAGACATATCATAACAATACATTTTTCTTATTCTTAAAGGCGAAAAGTTATGCATAAATTAAAAATTTTTTGAAACGATCAATTTCAAATTCTTCCTTCCTTGCTTTTTGGGCTCCTTTCCTCCGCAAGTCTGCCAATTATGAATATATTTCTGTTGCATCATTCTTTAACATTATCTAAGGTCTTGTTTTAGTTTGACAATATCCACGATTGATTCGATTCTAGGGTACAGCTGAAGGTCTCTCGCGAATAATAGAATATGGAAGTTCTCAATTCACTCACTCAGTAAGGAACATTACGATTTTGTAAATTTGAGTTCTGAAAATGCCTAGCACCATTCGATAGGGCATCCAAAAAAACCTCGAAAGCAGATATTATACGCTGTGGAACTAAAACTATGATAGAGAGATATGACGTCAAAGTTAAAAAGAAAACGCCTCCGCTCAGTCACGACAAAAGTGTAACGAAGACCCCCCTGGGCCACGAACGAAGATATCTCAGCTCCTTTTATTGCCGGCATGGGGTAGGAGAAAAGCTGTGGGAAGGAGTCGGTCAGAGTCTACTTTTAAGGCACCAGAGCAGAGGGGCTGCAGTCAGCAAGGAACTGTACAGATAATTGTGTCTCTTGTTTCTCGCAAGAGACCATTACGAGTTTGTAAAATCGATTCCTTGTCTTTCCTATCGAATGGTGTAGTCGTAAGCATTTTAGCCATCGAATTCATTTTCTGTGTCTCATGTCCTATCCAGATATATCATTCATAAGTAAAAGAAATAATAAATGACCAAGGTTTGAACCTTGTGGCACTCCAGTCGGTTTCTCAAAATATTAGGAAAAATTACCCTTAAAAGCTTAGGATTCCAGAAGTAAGAAGTTAGTAATTTTACGTTATCCGTGACGATACCCTCTTCCATTTACCATTCAACCTTTTCTCAGTTTTCACTTACAATTTGTGCGTAAAATTTTCCTACCAATTTCTAGTATTTTTTGGTTATTTTCATTCTGAATTAGCACGCACACACTCCACGCTAGAAGTGTTCATTTTATTCCACTGACCTATCACCCATTGTTACCTCGCGAAAAAGTTGACCCACGCCCTCAGGATAGAAACGTCCAACTGTCCGTGTACTGCAAGGATGTTCTAATAAAGGATATGCGATTTCGTCAAGAAGATGAAACCAAACGTCACAACATAGTCCCGCCCAGCTAACCCACTTACTACAATCAAAAACATTGTTATTAGCCAACAACAATGACGGAAAGCTCTGTACTTGTCTCTAGCTAATCAGGTGCGACACCTTGGTCGATCCTAAGTTGTTGTTTGGCTTCACTCTTTGGCTGGGCATGAGATAACTATAAGCATATTCTCTATTACAAGATCCTTGGTGTGCTGAAACTACTACAGACCTCTTAGGAGATGGCATATGGAAGACGGGAGGCGGGTCAGTTCGAAACCTCAATTTAAGACAGACATGTAAGTCCTTGCTTATTGTTAGAACTTGGCTAGACTTGTAATAAGGAAAGAATAAAGTTCTATCTTTCGTCTTGCGCGCCAACTAATAAGAAGGGAGAGAATTTATTCTTGCATTGGATACTTAGTCATACGTCATACACACGGTTGCCACATGTTATTTCCCCAGTGGGTTTCGTTGTAAAAGTCGCCCGAGAAAGCTTTCTTCTCTGCCTAGCTCAGAGTGAGTGTGGCGCGCTAAGGGAGGAGAGAATGGTTAAGAAAGATGGCAACATCGTAACCACCTGTCCGTTCTGTTCGCTAATCAAGCCTAGTTGTTCTCTCTTTTCCGTACTCCCCCGACCACAAACTAACATTATTATGAGAATAGTACAGTACAGCTACACCTTACAAGGGAATGTTTTTTGCTCGAACAAAAATTCTGGTGCGATAATATGCTTTTCCTGAAGAATGTGATACGCTGAGATCAGAAAGGACGATCATCCATATGTCCAAACTGACCAATTGCTACTCGAATCCTGTATAGCACAAAGGACTGGAAACAACATTGTAAGTCGTAAACGCATGAAGGGAGTGAGACAAAATATTGCATAGAAATAAGGTGGACAATACGTTAACAGATGCGAGAGGTAAGAATCATGGCAGCCATCTTGAAAGTCTCCATCTTAGAATTTGCTCGAGAATTTTTAGTGGAAGGTTGGTCACGTAACATCGTTTTAGGTTAGCTTGTTTCAAGAAATCCAGTTCTAAAGTCTATATCTACCTTGATTCGTTTAGGCTCCTCAATATTGGGATTTTATGTCCTACAACATGGGCGCAAGGTGGTATATGTTTGGGCAGACACGAAACCTGTATTTTTCTCAAATCCTAATGGATCTATGAGCAATTCTTTCTTATGTGAACCCTTATGGGCCTTTTATAGTGCATCCTAAGCAGAAACAACTATTTTTTTTTAAACAAACTTGTTTAAAAGTAAGGTTTTTGTGATTTATCGTGCCAAATAAACTTATGAAGCAACAAACCCACAGTCAATTTCTAGGCGAACACTAATTTAAGTTACTTTTTATATTCGCTACAGTTTGACCGCTTGCCTCATAATAAAAGACTGCCAGATTCGATTCCTGGTATGGCCATAAATGATTCGGAATCTACTTAAAAAAAAAATTCTGACTAATCCTTATAAAATTAACATAATCTCCATCTGGTGGAAATATAATTGAAAACTCCTATTGGTTCACCTTGCCCTGGAATTTTTTAGCGATAAACGCTCTAGGAAGAACGCTTAACATTATCATCATTAAAACCCGGAAGTTCAGGCATTTATTTTACTTGAAATAGGCAGCCAAAAAGGCATTTATTATTGCTGAAATAGGCACTTAAAAAAGGCATTATAATTTCTAAAAATATGACTTTCCCTAATTTATTTTAATATCCTATATTAAGCATATCATTCTACACTACATCACGGTGTTCTTTGTTGGTTGTACATCAACTTACCTTGTTTCTTCAAGTTTCAACGCATATTGAGCCTTCTGTCTTTGAGAACTATTTTCACTTTTGAAAATTATCTTTCAATGCCCACAGAAGAAAGAGGAGCATACATAAAAGAAAGTATTACTGACGGGTTCATATCAATGACAATTTAATTTTCACCTTTAAGTTCGCTGCATATGTTTTTAATTGACTCTAGATTCTCATTTGCACCCATTACAGGTTTACATTTGTTTTAAGACTTCCAACATTTTGTTTATTGTTTCTCACACAATATCCATCGTTGTCATCAGTTTCTCGCCTTTCTTCTCAAGTTTTATTATTGATTATGGCAACGTAGCGTAGTATGCGTGAGCTGCCAGGTCATCAGCCAGTGACAGATCTTAATGCCATAAATTGTACGAGAAAGATTCAGAAAATACTGAAGCAGTGAAGGGTGACAGTAAATGAAAGACGATACACAAGGTCAGCCTAAATACTTAAAAAAATTACCCTTAGTCACAATTGCCCCCCCCCCCCCCCTTTATTCACAATTAGGAGACTGCTTAAGTCCATAAAGGCAGCGTTGCTATATTTTTGTTTGTGTTTAATGCCCAATATATATGGGTACAATACATTAAAAGGCAGAAAAATGTATTTAGTTTAGATACGATGGATAGGAATGGATTCATGGTCTGGAGACTATTTTCAGACCTCTGCAGGAAGTGCTGTGAAGCCTTATCCCGAATCAAGGTTGAAATTCTCTTGATTTTGCCTTGTTAGGCTTGACGTGACACGTCAAGTATATTTCAAGCCTGATACAACCTTGATTTTTGCTAGGTAAAATATACTTGAACTTAACAACCCAATGTGTCTTTGAAAAATCAGACATGATTCAAGCTTGATTCAACCTTTTTGCTTGACACGACAAGCTTGTTGTAAGTTAATTTTGCTATGTGGGATACAATCGCTCTGCAACAACTTTCAATTCAGGAACTATCATGACTAGAAAGGCGGTTGAGGTGTCGTTGGTAAGATCTCCCAGCAATCTCAAATGAAATATTGATCATCCACGTAGGATGCTTCCTGTTGAAACTTAGCGGTAGCATATGTACAGTAGGACGGGGCCAGAAAACAAACTGTAGTGAAGATCACTCAATGGTCCTGCTTGTACTAAGCACACTTCCAGTAAAATTTCTAAAAAGATTATACTTTTACATGCTGCAACTGGTATTTGATGCAGTGTTTTCATTGCTTTGTGATTTTCGGATTTTTCGCTAGATGGTACCAAAATTATTGTACTTTTAAGGACAAAAAGATCAAGCTTGTAGGTGCAAATTTTCATATCACAAGCTTTAATTACAATTTTTGTATGTTTTCGCTTTTTCTTGGTTTCTTATAAAATAAAATTTTGCTCGATGCAATAATAACACAGTTCCATCCTGACACTCACAATATTGTTGTGACTAAAATTCATAATGACGTGACTTCGAGTGACGCTAAGTAACGACTCTGTTAGCGGCACTCACATATATACAGCTAATTTCGGATCTAGAAAACTATAAGCCCGGTTTTGATGCTTGAAGTCACATTTGAAAGCCCTTTGCCATACTAAGACACAGAAAAAAAAATGGATCGGTAGGACCTCCCTGGGACCCACTAGGGCGGTTTGGAAAAAAATATATAAGAATTTCACATTTCTGGTGATAGCACTTACCACAGACCATGCAGGCGGCCAAAGCTTGTGGAATCGTAATCTACGCTTCAATGCCTTTCAAACGGTGTATCACACGTCAAAATCGGTGAAGGGATTGAAAAGTTATGACCTTTTTAGTCCAATCACAGAATTTTCACAAATGATAGAAAAGGGTCTCCGTCATTCTGTCTGTATTTTTGGTTTAGCACAAAGTGGTTGGTACCGGGGCTTTTGGGGGTCAACCGCGTTCCCCAACAAGTTGGAATAAATCGAAGCTTATTTTGTTGATAGGAGTTACCGTTTTCGAGATACGGACCAAAATCGGCCTTTTGTATGAATACTGTATACACTTTTTTAATAGGCAGCCTTACAAAATAAGTGATATTAGTATAAAAATCCCTTCGGGGTAAAGACAAGAGTGACGCAAGAATTCTACTCACCAAAGAAGTGATATCCATTTTGCGAGTTACTTTCTTTGTGTCACTATGGTGGAAAGATACTAAATCTTTTAATTTTATTACAAAGGAAAACACTTCCGACATAGTGACGCAAAGAAAGTAACTCGCAAAATGGATATCACTTCTTTGGTGAGTAGAATTCTTGCGTCACTCTTGTCTTTACCCCGAAGGGATTTTTATACTTATACCAAGTACAATGAAATTTAGAAATAGGCCTATTCCTGACTATCTATGGCTTCACCATCTACAAAAGGGCTAGTAACTCGATCAGTATATGACAATTCAATATTTGGTCAATCTGCAGAATTTTCTGGAAGACAATTTACAAAGATGGCGTTATTGGTCCTTATTTTTTTCAAGAGGAGGGTGCAGCAATATTTACTGTAAATGTGTATTGCTAAGAATAGACAACACTTACTAGACGTAATTTTCAAGACATAAACACTTACCAGACGCTTTTCGAAACTTAGTCATTACAAACTTATTTTGTTCCTGTTTTATATTTTTCAATAAGCAAGTTTCTCTCTACAATACTTTTTGTTTTATTAGCCTTTCAAAATGTGGTAGTTATTTTTGGGGTGACATCAGTACTTGTAAGAGTGTCACGAACAAAATAGTCGACAGACAGTTGAGTAAATGTACCATAAAAGTACCTCAAATTGAGTGGAATTTCTGGGTAGATCAGGCTTCGGTTCAGAAAATGGTAATCGTTTCGATTGATAAGATTGATTCCAGTTCACTTCAGAAAAAAGCAGAGAGGATGGAGCAGGAAGAGCGGTTTAAGAAAAAGCATTTTCAAAGCCTCACAACCACTAAAACTACTGACTGCCAGCTCGACTTTACAGAAGAAAATGAAGCAAGTGATGTAGCCACGGAGGATGAACCACTTTATCAACCAAACACTTCCGACCCAAAGGACACAGATTCCGAAAAACGGCCACAAAACAGGCATCTCTATCCAAGCTTGAGCAAAATGATGGAAAGAACTGGTGTCAGTAACCGAGATGTATACAAATTAATTAATGCATGCCTGCAAGAACTCAAACTGGATAAATCAGAAAAAAATACTGGGAGCAAAACCTCGTTCATTTGACTTGCGCAGTTTGTGTTGGTTTTGATGGACGTATAAATGAAACAAGGCATTTTGGAGCAGGTGGAAAACAACTACCAAAGAAGGAGGATCATCACTACGCTATTATAGCATATCCTAGTGAGCAAAACATAGACCACATTGCTCCACAAAGTGGTAAAGCAGAAGATATTTCAAATGAAGCATTCCCTGCTGTTATACACGACACAGATTCGACAGATACTTTCTGTGCTGTGATATTTGATAGAACGAATACTGAATACTGATGACGATTCTGGAATTATACGTCGACTGGAAACAAGTTTAAATCGGCCTTTACAGTGGCTCATTTGTATATGTATCTCAGTGAGCTTCCACTGCGAGATGTTTTTAAGAATATTGATCGAAAAACTACTGATCCAAAGGGGTTCTCGGGGACTATGGAAAATATGCTAAGCTTTGATCCACAGGATGTACCAATAGTTGATTTCCAGTCCGTTACTGGCAATGTCAAGGAATCGAGTGAGAATATCACAAAAGATGTAAGTATTTGCTGAAGGCTTGCATCGCAGTACAGCAAGGAAAGGAGAACTCTGATGATGCTACTTTAAAAATTTTACAAACTGCCTCTCCAGGTGGTCTTAATCGTGCCAGGTGGTTGACGCTCGCCAATCGGACACTTCGTCTGTTTATGGGCACAAGAAGCCCATCCAAAAACCTACTGCAGCTTGTAGCCTATATTGTTGGAGTGTATGCTCCAAGTTAGTTCAAAATAAGAAAGTCATTCCAATTTGACAGATGGATCACGCAATGTCAATGTAAGACGAAGAACTGTTGGCAAAGATTGAGATAGAATCACTGGAATTTACAGGAATTCAGTGTCATTCACAAGCAGTTGAACGACTAGTAAAAGAAGTGTCCAGGGCTTGCACCAAAGTTTTTGGTCATAAAGCCAGGCATGGAATGATTGTATCATCACAGGAATCAAGAAGGAAATTTTGAATCCTGGCAATTTTTTTTTGGAAAGCAGGCAATTAAATAGCATTTCTTTTAAAATTTTAAATGTATGTTTTTGTAAAAATAAACGTATTGTACAGAAAAGCGATTTTTTTTTATCATGTGTCTGTGTTGGCTTCACTTTAACCCAAAGTTGGGACCCTTAAATCAAAGGATAGAAATCTTAAATTTGGCATAGGAATTTTTTTTTTTACCCACATCATTTTTAGAACTAGAGACGAAAGATTCTTTTTTCATTTCTTAGGTTTACCCTTACCCTAATTGCACAGTCCCCCGACTAGGCTCAGCTTCACTTCTTTCTTTCTTCGCAAATAAGATCTTACTCATAGAAACGAAATATCATTTTCCCGTCTTGTATCCGAATAATAAACATATTCGTACACTTACAGTTTTGATGCAGGAGAATGATGCAGGGCAGAGTGGGTCAATGACAAAAGAGGAAATCAAAGTTGTATACTACAAAGAAGAAGGGAGAAGAAGAAAGAAAAGAATCCAAGGACAAAATATGTGCAAAACACCAGTCTGGGGTGTTGGTTGATTTTGCTAGTTTTTGGGGAAAGCCCTCCCTGTTTTTAGCAAGTTTCTCCCTGGAGAATGAGATTTCAGCGCCCCCCGCTTCAGCAACCCCAATCCTGTTGGTAGTGGCGAAGTCACAGCCCATCCTAACTCATCACAAATTAAATGGTTTTCTCTCTCTCCACCTCTGCAGTGAGTGAGTTGTGTGTGTGTGTTAATGCTCATGGATAATTTAGCGGCGCGGCCTCAGGTCGTCGGAGCGGAGAAATGGATAACCGGTGTTCAGGGACTCTCTTGGGGTGCCATTACTCAGCAGGCCGACAGCCACCGCACAGGTTCCCTGATGGATGGTGGACTGGGACTTTTCCTAGATGCAGGGGGGGATATTCCCATTCCACTATTTTTTCTCCCTACCTCAACGTTCCCCCCCCCTCTCCACTCAGCGCGTTTCAGAACAAAACACATTCTGAGCGGTGGCGGACTATTCCTTTTTCAACCACCTTCATCCGCATATATACATACATACAACATTTAATTCCCCCACACTTCTCCTGCCTTTACACTTTATCCTTCCATGCCATTGTATATGCATTGGTAATTTTGTTTTCATGTACCATTACAAAATCTGCCAAAATGTAAAAAGTTTACGATATATGAAGTTTTGGAAGTCAAAAAAAGAAGTTCTAAAGAGGGGAAGGGGGGCAAACCAGAAGTAAATATACAAGAAATGTAATTTTGTACGTTGTACGCATCATGACAAGTAAAAATAATTAAAATGTATTATTATTATTATTATTATTATCATTATTATTATTATTATTATTATTATTATTATTATTATTATTATTAT
>JAGDQP010000255.1:147215-160165 GCA_022664845.1 Lepisma saccharinum
TATTATTATTATTATTATTATTATTATTATTATTATTATTATTATTAGGGAATTACATTCCGATCTCCGTTTCATTTAGGACTCTATCCCATCATCATAAAGGTTATTTCCAGCGAAACAACGAGGAAATGATTAAACATTTAAGACCAGTTCGTGGTGTATTTTGAGAGCGCATACTGAATTTCGATTTAGTTATTTCCCCCCTGATTTTCTCCCCATTGTGGCCCTCTGTGCGTCGCCTTTGGGCGTTTAGGTCGTGTTGTTCTTAGGGACGCTCCAATTGAACTTGACATTGAAGGAAGTGGACATAAAACACAGAAAAAGTTTAGTTCTTAAAACAGAACAACGCCATTCGCATTCTCTGAAAACCAAAAAAAAATCATACATGTGATCGCATGCATGGCAATGAAGATTCAATAAAGCAGTAAATACTTCCGTCTCCAGCAGATTGCAGTTTATGTACAAATATTTTATTTTATTTACCGCGGCTATTTCTTTCTGAATCGTAGTGCAAAAAGCCACAATAATTTCAGTTAATTAACTTACGCGTTTGACATCTTAAAAACTGTCTGCTCTAGTGCAGTGCAGAGACGAAGGTGAGCTGAGGTGAAACCAATGCCAAAGTAAATCTAATCCCCATCGCCACTATACTAGATACCTTGAAATACATACTTTTTTCAGGGAGTATATCCCATACTCTGGTTTTCCCATACCTGTGATGTCAGTTTGGCTTCCATCTATTTTAACCTTCGGGCAGCTGGAACCATTTGAAGAGTTTCAATTCTGCAAATAAAGATAAAGTGTTTTGCAACATTTCGTACGTAAAATTTTTAAACAGATATGCTATTATATACATTAACGAGCAAAATATGCACTTACGCTTTGATTATGTATTTATATGCATTATATAATCCGCACAATTTCATTGGACATGGTCTGAAACGAATTTTCAATCACACAGTACATCGAATATTCATTAAAATAAAAATATTCAAATATATAAAATCCGTCCTTAGTTATAACTAGGGTTAGGATTTTTAGGTGCAATTTTCATAGGAAAACAGGAAGGGAAAAGGTGCCAAAATAATACCGAAAAAGGACGATATCTGTGCACTCGGCTCACGACTGACGTAAAATACGTTAGAACCAATTGTTGTTTTACAGATATATTAACGTGGAGTCAGCTTACTTTGAGCAAGTGTCAGCACGTAGAATTCATCATTGTTACAGGTGCACTTTGCAATTTGCCTTCAATCCTGTGTTCGCTAACGTGATAAGTAATTTAAATTGCAATCAAAATGAAATTTAAAAGTAAATTAAAAGATAAAAATGTGATGTGGAAAATATGAGAAAAGGGGAATTATGGGTAAAGTGAAGCGAAAAAGGGATAACCCCCCCCCCCCCCCGCTCAAAAGGAAAAAAAAAAGGTGCTGGAAAATTGTCTTCAATTTTCAACTGGAGGCAACAACATTTCACACACTGGTTTCTTTCAAAGACCTCTAATTTACCCTACAAGAAAAAGGCGCGCACCTAAAATTCCTAACTCTGGTGATAAATGTTGCCTCAGTGAGGCACTGTCATCTTGTGTTTCTTATTCAGATGTTCACTTGATCTATCTTTCATTTTGATAAATTTTTAAAACAACAAAATTTTGCTTCCAGCTTGTGATAAGCAAATTATATCATTATTTATATTCACTGTATGTTTTAATTATTTACTTTGTGATTATATTGGAAATTCCTGCTGCTCATTGCACTTTAATAAATAAATAAATACATAATTATTATCACTGTTAATGATTCAATTTATTAAAGTAGAACAGTATGTAGTTCTGTTTATGTCTATTTCTAACATATGTCTATTTCAACAGCTAACAGCCAATATAATATTGAGTGAAATACACAAATTACAAAAAAGAAAAAAAGTAAAATATGCATAAAAGGATTCAAAACAGACAAATAAAAGAATTAATTTACATAAGATCAGAATTACATATCAATCTTTTGAGTGGTAAATCTTCCCTGTTCTGAATGGTTGATAAAATCTGACTCGATATGAGGGAACATTAAACTTCAATTTTTTTTTCTATGAAATATTCCCAGTGCCAATATCTTCATATATATATTATCAATTAACTTTCTTCTTGTTTCCAGCATTTCTAGATCAACATAATCATACAAGTACATATAATTAAAGGAAAAATATGGTAGATAAAATTTAAAACATAACAGTCTTAAGAAATATCTTTGTACATCTTCAATTCTGTTAACATTCACTTTAGGTAAGTCATTCCAGACATTTGAGGCAAATTCTAATTTAGGTCTGACAAACACTTTATATACGGTTAAAAAATACTAAACTTCTTCAAATAATTCGATTGGTTAATTATGAGCCCCGTTAATTTTCGTCAGTCACCTATGACACCATTAAAATGTTTACTAAAATCTAATGTATAATGAAAAACTATACCCAAATCCTTCATGTTATCCACCTTTTGTAACTGAGTATCTCTTACCATTATGCACTAACACAATATTGCGTTTTCTGTGTAAAGCTTATGAATTTTGTCTTATTGGTGCTTACAAGCATGCCCTTTCTTACACACCACTGGTCGAACTTGCTTACATCATTTTGGAAAATTAGATTACAATGAACATTATTTACTTCTCCATATAACTTTACGTCACCTGTATACATAAGTACACTTTAGGTTAGCATTATGAATTTCTTGGCAGAGGTCATTAATATAAATAATAAGGGCCCGAGTGGGGAGACCTGTGGAATACCATTTTCAGTGAAGGCTACATTAGATATCAAAGAGCCTATCTTAACACTAAATCTTCTATCAGTAAGATAAATTTTGAACCAGTTAACAAATAAGGATGGCAATTCATGTTTGAAAGATAACTTAATAGAATAGTATGATTAACATTATCAAACGCATTCGACAGATCTATATAAATTACACCACATTGAGATCTATTTGCGATACACTCTTGTACAAAATTTATTAATCAACATAAGTTTGATGTTACATATTTATCTGGGGTGAATCCATGTTGCTTATCATCTAATTTCTGGTCTAGATTGAATTGTAAGTATTCATATCTAATAGATTAAAAAATTCTGGCCATAGAATTCAGTATAGTGATACGTCTATAATTCTATACGTCTAGAATTCAGTATAGTGATACGTCCACCCTTGTATATAGGAGTGATGAAGGCCTGGTTCTTCTTCGTCACAGATCAATTCGGGCAAAATGACAGTACGTGTGGGAAAACGATACTGCATACAGCTTTGATCAGATTTGGAAATAGCCAAGCAGAAACTGTATGAAAGATTCAACAAGCATTTGCCGACCATGGGGAGTACACAAATAATACAGTACTACAGTAGGTTTAAAGATTGCCGCTCATGCGGAGCAAAGTCAGTGATGCTGATTGTTTTCTTTGGCTACCGTAACATCACAAAACTGGTTCCTTCATCAGGATAACGCTTCGTTCCATTGTTCGTACTTGATCCAATCTCGTCTGGCAATGATAAACTCTTCCTGTCATTCGCCTGCCCGGACATGGCTCCTTATGATATCTTCCTTTTCCCTAAAGCCAAATCGACATTCAAAGGTACCTGCTTCGGCATCCGAGAAGATATCATGCGCAACGCGACGGGACGTTGACAGCAGTTCCAAAAGAGTCCGTACATGCATGTTTCCAGCAAGGGAAGGATCGTTGGGTAGAATGTGTGGAGCTGAAGGGTCTTATTTCGAATGTGATTAGGAATTATAACACACCTGGTATGTAGTTTATTTTCCTGGTCTATGGTTGGATACTTTTCAGACAGGTTTGCCAAAAACTCCCAGATAATAAATGATAAATGGGAACGTGCATCATTGTGATGAAAAATCGCGAGCATGTTCTGTCACATCTCCTATCTCTTGCCCTTCACCTTAAAGTGCAATGTTGCATTCACTGTGTGATCACGTTTCACAATCTCCAAATGGATTATCCCCTGAAAGTCAAAGATGACGATTAAGATCACTTTAGCATGGGATTTACTCATCCGTGCTTTTCTGGGCCGTGGTGAATATTGTCCGACCTACTGTGGTAACTGGACCTTCGTTTCCACATTGCATCCGTCCATCCCTGTTCCATCACTAGTTATCACCAGCTTTAGGAAATTTGAGTCAGCATTCACTCGGAGTAATAACTCTTCACATGTCCTGAGTCCTGACACGGTCCTCTTTATGTTCGGATGTTTACAGATATTGCACAAACCTAGCAGTATCACGTCGCATCTGCAATTTTTCTATCAAAATCGTGTGTCCCGAGCCTGTACTGATGTTCAGTTTAGTAACAACTTCACGTATTGTGAGACGACGGTTTGCACGGATGACTTCTCACACCATTTCCACGTGATTGATGTCTGTAGATGTGGATGGCCAACCCGATTTTCCATCATCGTTAATGGAGGTTCTATTTGAAACGCCTGTGCCATTCGTAACATTATGTTCGATTTAAACATTCCTAAACCAGACTCACGCAATATGTCAATGAAAGTTTACTGCTGCAATTTCACAGTGAATTTCACACACATTCGCTGTTCTTCCGGTTCCTTCGTGGTCGAGTAACTAACAATCGCCAGAGGCATTCAACACGTCTACACTCTCTTACTGCATTATTGCGATTAACACCAGGTTAAAAAACTGGACCAGCTAATGACCAAGGTCAGCTCTATGTGACACCACTGACCAAATAACATGCTTTGATTGGCAGAGATGTTTAGTGACGTAAAAGAGCTATTATCGGATCTCTTCCGCATATACAAACCTTACAACAGAAGTGTTGTGTGTTTTTGCACAAGGCTTGTATGTAAGCTAATCAAAATGGCTGGACAATCCAGGTAGAACAAGATGGCTAAATTACGAGGCGTGAGCCTGATATGCCTAAATGCCATAAATTAATTCAATTCGGCAATAACTAATCAGAAACTTGCTCATACATTTATTAATTAAATTATATGACAGCTGCATCTTACGTTAATGATTTGTCAAGCGCCTCCTAAAAATTAAACACTAAATAAAAAGCAATTATTGGTACTTTGGGGAATTATAAAGATCAGTTTTTAATTTCTATTCTTATTGGTTTATTCACTAGTTAATTAATTTTTAAATTTAGTTAATATTCATTTTAAAAATATTGCCACTAAGTAAAAAGAGCCAAAAAAAGACACCAACGTGTTTTTAAAAAAATCCAACTAATGCATTGCCATCCAGCGGTGGAAAAATGAACATACGTATCAGGTAAACCTTACTGTGCTTAGACGGCACTAAGTATGACGAAATATCTGACGACGACGAGTACAGCGCCGTCAAAACATAAACGGCGTCTGCAGAAAACAATGGCTCGGCAATGTGGTAAATATAAAAATGCGCTCTGACATTCATGCCAGAAAACTGATACCACCTGAGTACTGATTGCCAGATTTTTGATTGTCAACTTGTTTACGTTCAAAGCCTGTACAGCACGCTAGCGCCTAAACAAATGCTGATAAAGCGCAACTAATGTCAGATTTTCGTTTAGATACCATTTTGTGGAAAGATTTTGACCTCACCATATTGAAAGCGGTAAAGTAAATCATTGTTTCTAAGCCATTTTTTTAAACAAATCGTTTCGTTTTAAATGCTTTTGTTAGACTCTACTGTGCCATACTAATGTGTGTTAAATTCTGAGTTCATATAGTGAAAGAACAACGTGAAATAAGGTTGTATAGCCTTACAAGAGTAAAAGCCGCCTCATTACTCAAGGTCTGTGAAGCCAAATCTAAAATATTTTCTTTGTGCTCCCGCAATTTCTGAAAATAAAAAGTGACTTTTGATAATTTTTTATTTATGGAACCGTAGTCTGATACACATAGGGTGTTAGCAGGCTCTGGACAAACCACTGCTTTGCAATTGCTCTACAATGTCAATAAATGTATGAGCAAGTTCCTGATTGACCTACCGCGCATAAGATTGACCCCCCGGTTTCGTCACCTAAGTGTAACAGTTTCCAAAAACACTGCTATTCTCTTCTTTGTGGTCGGATGATGGTGGTAAAGGAAGACCAAAAATAAGAACGAAGTGGCTGAGTGGTAATGGTTGCTGCCGTGTAATCAACGGGGTCCTAGGTTTGACCTGTCATCGAGCAAAGCACGCATCGTTATCGTCAACAACAACACGGAACACTACCTAATTCATAATATCAATTTAAGCTTTGCATGGTTCAAATGTGCTGTATAGATGGCGTGCGCCAGTTTTTGCAAACGAAGTTGATGTTAGTGTGTAAACACGATCACAACGGATAAACCGCTAGTTAAAGCATTATGCATCATCACAGATAAACAAATAGTTTGTCTGTGGCATCACTAGCACAAGCATCAATAAAATGATGTAGTGGAATGGGTAGGATTCTGCACTAAAAAATTACAAATTTTAATTCGAATGTCAGGGTTAATTTTTTTTAGTCTGTAGTTATATTTAAATTATTTGTTATTCCCGTCACAGTCCAGAAATTATAGTTCGAGTACACTGTTATTCTTTACTTTAAAAAACACTTAATAGTCCAGTCAATAGAGGAAAAAATAGGCTTTTGTCGGAACTAATTAGTAAAAAGGTATGGAAGATGAAGATGAAGATCATCATAATGAAAGTATTTTTTCAAGAGTCCCCCTCCTCCTCTTGCTTTTCCCCCCTATCCCCCTGGAACTACAAATTTACAGATTCAAATATCTCCGTAACCAATAGACATGATTTTCTAAAAATATAATTCCTAGATATTAGATTACAGAAAGGTTTATCGTGCGTTTACGCTATATCTACTAGTATTACCGCAATTTTTATCAAAAGCGCAAAATGACGATATTTTCCTTTTAATATTTACACTTTTTACGGTGTAGCTTGTTTTAAACTCTAACTAACTCTATGCCTTATGGAACTCGCAAGTTCATCGCCGCAGTAACAAACGTTCGCCATTGGATTCCATCCTGGGTAATATCAAGCCAATTTTCATCACCCACGTCTACTTCTCGAAGATCTCTTCTAATATTGTCCTCCCAACGACGTCTCGGTCTTCCCAATGACCTCCTTCCATCCGGCTTTCCAACCAGGATAGAATATAATCTTCGTTTTTCCACCATCCGAGCTACATGGCCTGTTCACCTTAGTCGTCGCGATTTCATTATTTTTACGATATCTAGTCAATCGTACAGTCCGTGGAGTTCTTCATTATGCAGTCTCCTCCACTCTCCAGTCATCTTGTTTTAAACTCACAATATCAAAAACATGGTCGAGATAAAAGTTGTTACCTGTTTCATAAGCTTTGAAATTGTGTATATATCAACATTTTTGAACAATTACTGTGTTAGCTAATGAGGTAGCAATGACGCGCAACAACGAGCAAACAATGCTATACCTTCTACGGTATGTGTGCCCTATCCCCATTAGGTAGTTGTGAGCTCTCGACGATTATGACAACATGTCTTTAATGTGTAGTGGCACGTAAAATAGATGATGATATTTTGGAGGCATTGTCATGTCATATACACGTACCCATATAGCATGCCAGCTTGCAACAATGTTGAGTCACGTCAAAATCGCTATATAGGTAGTGAAAAAAGAAAAAGAAAGAAGATACTTCAAAGAAAATTTGTCAAGATCTTGTGAAAATTTACGTAGCGGAATGAATGCATTAAACTTAACAAATTACTTAATTATTAGAAATACAATAAAAGAAGAATGGTTGATTTTGAGTTATTGTGTGCTCTTAGTGCGAAATATCTTGAAAGAGAAACTGTTATAGTAAAAAGAGAATTACAGACATTATTGAATTTAGTTTGATATTAAACGATGGACTGCATGAAAAATTGGAAAAAGAAAGTACTATTCGGGTTCATAGCGTGTGCATGCAGGATTATACAAGACATACTAGTATCAAAGCTGATCATACATCAAAGCAGACCGATAACCCATCCCATCGTTTAACACCTTCAACTTGTTTAAGGACCTGAGAATCAACGTGCGATTTTAAAAGAAATTGCTTCATTTGTGGAAAAGAATTCAGTATTAAAACTGCAACAGAGCGTTTTCATATGGTTGTGACTTTAGAAATAAGGGAGAATCTTATAAGCAAATGTGCCTTAAGAAATTATGAGTGGGAAGAAAGAGTACGGGCCAGTTCTTATTGTGAGTAATATTGTGGTACCAGAAGTACCATGGAAAATGTTCCAAAGATTTTTCAAGTACTAAACCAATTGGGGAACTCGTGGTTCGAACAAAATAGAAACTGGAAAAGTCAATTTCTATGTTATGTGAGTACAGTACAACCCCGTTAAGCCGGCCCCCTTTAACTCGGATGTCCGGATAACCCGGAAGGAAATTACTTAGAAGCGACAGGCGGATACTACACCGACCAAACTTCTCATGCTGAAACGGGTGCGAGATCGCGCCGCACGCATGCGTTATTCAAAACTAAAGCAGCAGAAACTCACGAGCTTTTTCTCCATTAAGTAAACTTTTCAATGTGTTCTGCTCTGTAGCCATAAATGTACCACTGTATACTTTAAGTACAGTGTTTCTTCCTTCATTTAAAAGGCGATTCTATATCACTTTACCGATTTTTCGCCACAAACTCCGGGTAACCCGGATTTTCGTTATCCCGGACCGGCCTCGGTACCAGTAGATCCAACTTAACGAGGTTCTACTATGCATATGAGCCACTCAGTTGCCTATCGGGCCAAGTTCATTTCAACAAATTTTACAGGATCTCACTTTTTGAGCTCATATCTATAGTTTAATCCACCACGAGTTGCCAAGACAGCTGGTGCAACCAAGCGTCAGTAGATTGAAAGAAGTCTAAACTCGTTTCTCAACTGAAAGATTATCCTTCTTAGATCTATTTAAATCGAACATAAATGGGCTTGACCCGATAGGCAACTGAGTGGTTCGTATGTAACAGTGACGAATGCCAGTACACTGTGGATGAATAAAAAGATATTATGAATTGGTCAAGAGGATGGCTGTCATACAGACAAACATCTTTAGTAACATTTTAAGGATCGGATAATTGTTTCAAATGTTTTTAGAACCAAAAATGTAATTTATTTATCGGACATGGCTCCGGATCCGGATTTGAATCCGAACCGATTACCTGGATCTGGATTTTGGAACCGATTATCAGGATCCGAAACTTGGAACCGATTACCTGGATCCGGATCTTGGAACCGATTACCCAGATTCGGATCTTGCAATTCATTACAGCATCCAGATCTTCAATTCAGTTACCAGAATCCGGATCTTAGAACAGGGTATCCGGTTCCATCAGAATCCACTTCCGCCTATCTCAAATTCAATACACATTGGGTGTTACTTATGTGGCTATTCTTTATGAGTTGCACAATACAACTTTAGTTAGGGCACTTTGAAATCCATGCTGACAGCTTCTTGCACCAATGAACAAACTTGAATCTTAACGAATTATCTTGGAACAGATTCGTTACATCCTGCCCTATTGATGTAGACGGATCTTTCTTCCAATTATCTTAAATGAATCGATAATATAAATAATAAGCATCACTGGAACCGTCACCGAAACTGTAACCTTTCAATGATAAGAAATTAACAAATTCGTAACTATGGAGATAAGAAGGACTACGCTGTCATGTTTGTATTGTTACAACCCCTGAAGAAATGGTATAGCTCTTGAAGACTTATGTAGAGTAATTCCAGGAGAGTTGCCCCACAAGAAGAAACGACCAAGTCATCTTAATTTCACGACCATCATATAGAGAGCAGCACTGATTAGACCCGATTTTTAGTTGTTACTTGTGTAGACAGAGCATGTAGATTACAAGCTATTTTTTCTTAACCTTTTTAAGGTATCACTTGGAAAAGGTTATCAAGTCAATTCACGTGCGCCTATTTTAAGAGAGAGAAAGAAGGAGGGAGGAAGAACGAGGTGCAACGTGTAAATAGTTTCTCCAGAGCTCGGAGAATCATTAAAATTATTCTTGTTTCAAGCAATGTGTTTATTAAACTAAAATAAACTAAACACTTTGACTTAATAAAACACAGAGAGCGCTAATTTTTTAAAAACCTTTCGTTCAAACACAGTTAACGTAACAAATACTGATTGCTGCTTTATTTGCCTTACAAGATTAGAGTACGCTACTTACTTATCCAAAACTTTCAGCTGTCATCACAATGTTATGTAAATACCGAAAATTTGGATCAAACTCGGGATTGTTTAAGCGAAAAACGAGACTAATGGCTATATATTTGTCTATTCAGGGCCTTTAATTGTATTATTGTATATAAGATTAAATAGAAAGCACGTAAATAAAAATGTTAAAATACTATTTTCAAACATCCTTAGATGCTAGGCAATAAAATGACAGTAGTATCCTGTGTGCTGCGTGATATTCAAGGATATGCCAAAGCATTTGAATAATGATCGAATTGAATCGATATAAAAAGCTTCGATTATAAAACTTGTTAATTTTCGATTCGATTTTTACGTTCGATATTCAAAAATATCGAACTTCGATATAGAATTGTAAATACTGAACATCCCTAATTAGAAAATTATTTTTTTCAATTTTTAATATAAATGTTCTCTGTTGCTATTTGTTAAAGACTTAGAAATGTCATGGAAAATACATTTGTCACCACAAGTGAAACCAGGTCACTTGGTGACCCGGCCTGACCCGAACCTAAGTGACCCGGTCCAAAACTTTACCCAATTGATCCGGTCTGGGAAACACCATTAACTGGAAATTTCGGCATCGTACTTTTCGTGCTCTAGGGGTAAAATCACCGGTCCTGGTCACCCCTGAAAGAAATTGTTCAAACAGAAAATTAAAAACGCTGCGTTGTGCTCCGAGTTATCGGGTCTAAATCGGATTAGGCCGGATCCGATCCACATCTTCTCTGCAGTACAGCCTGTTGCCCTCTCAACAACTTTCATACCATGTCCTACCAAAATCTATCTCCCAATTTTCAGTAAAACACTACGTCAAAAATCGCGATTATATACGAAGTTGCTGCATTGCTGGTGAGAGGTTTCTTGGAGAGATGTTGTTTCTTCCAAATGCTGAGTCGTTCTGTGCTCCGCTGGCTCGGACCCGCAATTTTAAAACCGAACCCGATCAGACGAATTAAATGAAGATGAAAACGAAAACAGAAAAAGAAGAAAACGAAACGGGCCCTACTTCCAAATGTCCTTTACCTCCGAATCTTGGGCTCGTCCACACTCCTGTCCTCAATTCCAAATTTGGCCCCACTGGTTGCTGAAAAGACAAAGGCACACACACATAGATACAAAGGAAACCGGCTGAGTCCCGTTACATACAGAATTTTTCATTGCTGGCCCCGTCGGTGGTGAGCAGAATACACACGAAAGTAGCAACTTTCCAGTCATCTAAACTTTTAACATAGGAACTGAGTTGCTGAAATAATCCAAACTTATTAAACAAAAATATTCACAAATTAATAAAAAAATATTCGAAAACACTCTGAAATAACGAGGTACAAACATCAAACCCCCCTAAACACACTCGTAAATATTTTCACAGCTAATATACATATTCATTATAATATCAAAATCCTTATCAAATTAATATCATGGATTATAGAAGACAGAGATAGAAAAGCAGTGGTATGGTCAACCATAAGAAGGGGGAGGGGGTGAGAGAAATCAACAAAGGAAATTTCACATACCACACATATTTGCATATAAGTAAATTGATTTAAAACAAATTAGCATAATGAAAGGAAAATATATTTATTTACAATATTTGAGGAAAACTGAGCTGTATCAAATGTTTCGTCAAATAATGCCATTATTCGTAGTTTCGAAGTAGCTGAAGCTCAAAGTTACGACTCTATCGTCACAAATGACGTGATATCTCGACAGTTAGTAACGCAAGCGGTGTCGACCTAGCAAATCACAGTCGAAGTACTTTGTATATGATTATGATTGAGGAATTACTGCATACACATATTTCGCAACTTAAGAATTTAATGATTTAATAGGGCAAGCATAGAAATCACCTCTACGCTACATTCACCAATCATAAACATAGCTTAAATTGGACACTACTTTGTCTGATACGGCTTTTGCGTCATTTCTTTTCGATATATGACGTCATTTGTAACGGTACCGCCTTAACTGTGAGCGTCTGTAGCTCTGAAACTCCTTTTGGAAACTTCTTCAAAGGAACTTTTCCCCCCCCTTATTTTCATGTAAAGAATCACCTCCTGTAGTCTGAGGTATTTTGTTTTATGGACACTCTGTATAAACATGGCGACGTTTCCTGCAATCATTTTTTGATTATCCGGTTTTGAACGACTTAATAATGTCGTCAGTAAACTGTTTTTTCCTGCTTTGAGTAAAATAACAGTTTCTTCTAGCAACTTATGGCCAGAAATATCTTCGAGATGAACTACAGAGGACTTTACGAGATGAAACATAATCTATTACACAAATTGTCTGTGGCACGGGGTAGAAAATAAAGGAGAGGAGAGAAAAACACACTCACACATTAAGAAATATATCGCTTACACACATTCATACATGTAACGTACATAGTAAAAAAAAAATGCGCAACGAAATAAAAAAAAACAATGTGGCAGTAAAAAGGAAGCTTCACGTGTTGCTCCCGGGATGTCCATAATCATTAATTAAAACACACTTTGTCTCTAGATATGCATAACTGCGTTCATTCATTTGCATACAAATTGTTTTTGTAACTCGAGATTCTTCTGCTTTTATAGAGACAAAAAGTGCCAGCAGAAAACACCAAAGGGACCGTCCCACAAAGTAATATTCTAACATCACTTTCATTCTAACTCAGGTAGTTGTCAGAATTGTAAATACACACACGCACACGCACAAACACACACACACACACACACACA